>PNEQ01047414.1:0-13071 GCA_003012365.1 Medauroidea extradentata
GTGTCAGTGTGTGTGTGTGTGTGTGTCAGTGTGTGTGTGTGTGTCAGTGTGTGTATGTGTGTCAGTGTGTGTGTGCGTGTCAGTGTGTGTGTGCGTGTGTGTAGGCTACATGTGTCTGTGTGTCTCTACAGTGAAACCTCTTTAATACAAACCTGAAGGGACCAAAATTTTTGCTGTTTGTAATATTGAGGTTTGTATTATCAGGTGTTGGCCAAAACCTTAAAAATTTTTATAATTTTGTTCATCCTCTGAAAACTCACATTCTTATCATCACAATGACCTGTTTTAACCAGATGACTTTTTATTACATTGATTTACGTATAAAGAAAAATTTTATGGAACATTATAGTTATTAATTAATTTCTGTCCTCATCCCAAGGGGAACAAAAACCACTTTGTATTAATGAGAACTTCTCCACAATAACCAACGTCAGTAATTATCGTCAGAGAACTGTGAGAGAGGCAATAGAGATAATAAAACACCCTAACAACATCAATAGGGAAGATGGATATCGGCTAAGCAAAATATGGTCACATTTATTCGTGGATGATGCGAAATCAAGCTACCAGAGGGCAGTCACGACAGACTCACCAGGATTGGCCAGTCAACCCAGCCAACCAGGTGCGAGTCAGCACACGATTGGCCCAAGTACCCAGCCAATCAGAAGGTCCACCAGGAGAGAGCCAGGATTGGCTCCGACTACTCCGACTACCTGATGATGGCAGCTGCAACGACTGCCGAAACGTCGCAAGACAATCTTCAGACGCGGCTCACACCCACAAGCCAAGAAAATGCAAAAAAGTTAGATTTTGTTGTATACTTTGTCAATTAGGTACTGGGAGGCTTTATGTAAATTGGTATAACTTTAAGAGAGGTGGTGGTCTTTAGCAGTCGGACACAGAGGTGCCGATGGTGACCAAAGCTTTCCTGGAATCCATGCTCTATAAGGCCATGTTGTTGGTGATTGGCTACAAGCCAGTGATGGAATGTTGGAATGTTGAGGGTGTTTGTGTCATCGGCAAAACTAGTGCAAGGGCGAGCAGAACTATTTTCTGCATCCACAGTAACTTCCTATCAGCCATTAAGTAAAAGAAACCACTAATTAATATGTCAATTGCATTAATAAATCTAATCTAATCTCAGGGCAAAGCAGTGTAACAAAAGAATTTATCTGTATAAAGAGTTGCCAGTTGGCGCAAGAATATGTGGGGTGGTTGAATCAAGGCAAGCAGCAGGCCTGGCTGGGGTCTATTTGAAGTCGGGAGGCAAGACAGACTGTGACAACTCCATCTCGTCATGTACCTCTGTCATTGCGTTGATAGTAATGTTACTCCTTGTTTGTAGCTAAAGTGTTGACTGTACAATGAGATGTAAACTGGGGGATGTAAGTATATCTGAATTATTAAGCTATGCAAGGCTACGAGGTGAAAAGCAAATAAACATCACAAGTAAATAAAACAAGCATTTGATTGAACCATAACGATAATCAATAAAGATAAAATAAACTCTGTAATTATTAAAACAACACTGGGGTGTATAAACACATACGATATGTAGCTCCTTAAGTAAAATAAAAACAAACAAACACTTTTTAAGTCAGAACTTCCACCTTGTAGCCTAGCTACATAACTCATTGTATGGTAGAGCACAGCAAACTAACAGAAACAAAATAATTTCCGCTTGGCCAACCATCTATTGCGAGGGGTACAGAAAGATCGAACATAGACTAATGTCCCAATACGGCTCGTGTCTCCTATCTTGTATCGCGCATGTGCTTGTCACCCACAATCTTCTATAAATAAAGTAATTAAATGAAGATACATGTTCTGCAATTGGGGGTTATCACTTAATGTTAAGGGGACTACAGTTTGAATACTTGAAATGAAAGAGTGAATTCAAATAATTGGAGTTTATTTCAAAAGATTAAGATAAATCGTTACAAAAATAAAGATTACATTAATGAAAATAAAATTATACAGTTTGGAAAAAAGATTTTAAAAAGCGTGGATGTATAAATATATGTTATTATTAGTGATAAACTGCAATTACATTATCAAAAAGATATTGCTTCAAATTATACAAGAAAAAAAATGGTTTCTGTTATTACAAATTCAAGGTCATTACATTACTGTTAAAACATTTAATAAACTGTGATTGTACTGGCCAACAAAATATACACGCGAAAGGGAATCCACGACTATTATAACCAATACCGAACACGATACCTAAAAGAGAATTAAGAATAATTAATAATGAAATAATAACAAGAAAGAATACTTATCATTTTGATGTTCCTGTCCAGTGAAGTCTCATCCATCTCAGGGCTACGAAGTCTTCTTATCCCGTAATAAACAGAAGACTACCCGAAATTAACATTTATAGTAATAAACAAAAAACTAAGGAACTAACTGAACTTAAACTCCTGCCATCTGGCAGCCGGAGCCCTTAGGCCGTCGTCTCGCCCATCGGGGCATCGCCATGCTAGCCTAAGTCCTCACAAAAAAGTCCAGGAAAAGTCTAACGCCAAAAAAAGCTAGGGGTCAGGGGAGTGTTAACAGGCGTCCAGTGCCCCCGGAAGGCAGCCGCATGCCAAAGGTACCAGAAGGACCCACAGCACACGATCGCCCGGCGACACTGAAACATCTATCACCACACCCCCCACCTGCCTACAACCTAACACAAGGCCATCGGCCTACACACACTACCAGGGCACTGTCCACAAAGGAATATACAAGCAATGCAGTGGCAACAAACTCTGCAGGCTACCAGGAACAGTGAACTAAAAAAAACTCACGAGAGACTATTGTCAGAGAATACTCTAGATTTCCACATTCCTAAATGTAAAGCAATTACTTCCCATAACTGAATAAATACTCTTGAAAATTACATAATAACTTTACCACCTATTTTGAGTATGGATGAGAAGAAAAAAAAAATGTCTGAAAATTAGCGTTGTGACACTACCTACCGCTCACGAAAGCTTGCGACCTCGCAAGCCACCCTCAACCTATCTCAGTATAAATAAAACAATTTCTCATTACAGTTTCATTTACTCGTACGGGTGCCTGCGGATCACGAGCTAACACCAGGGGGAACGCAACAACCTTTGCCCCGCTCGAACGGTACAACTGTTGGCCATTACACATGCATTAACAAAGTTTTTCTGTTTTATGTACAGTGTGGTGTGGTGTACAAAATTGTAAATTTCATAAATATCTTTTTGAAGCGGTATGCTTGATGACAGAAGCAGCCGATGAGATGTGACTCCTCCACTTCTCAATCTCAAAATCTTGACAAAACATGGCTGGTTTCAGGGCAGCAGCCGCCATAAAACTCTCCCTCATCAAGTCACACTAGTACGAAGGTCACCACACTCCATTTTCTTTTCCTCAAACAAAATCATGCCACGCATCAACAAAAACGTTTAACCAACACAGCCTATACACCAGTTAACACTGCAGGTGGTGGTTACTACTGGGACCTCTCAATTCAAATTCTCAAAATAAATTCAACACAAAGCAAAACAAAGTTATCCTACACATTCTCACTTAACACAAAATTACTAGAAACCAAACTAAACTCAAATCTGAACAATCTATCAAACATTTAAAAGGTAATGCAAAACTATCAACTTCCCACCCAAAAGACAAACAAATGATTAACAACTAGGTTAGGAACTATTTGGACCAAAACCTATCAAGGAAGAGAGAGGGAACTCGGTTCACGAAGCCCGCAAACACACAGTGGCAACCCCTCTCGCCACTCCACCAGGTACTCAGCCTCTTCTCGGCTCCTTGAGTCCTGAAATCTTCCTTCCTCAAACAGTAAGGCAACGCCCAAACCCTTTGGTGTCCTTTCTCCTGAGGCAGCACCCCACCACACCCCTTTATGAACCTTCTGCACACCTCTACTCTTCTCTGAACCTGTTGGTCTAAACAGTCAGCACTTAAAACTGCCTCAACAAATTGCTTCTTATAACAAACACCTTGCCAAAAAGGTTAGTCTATCCAACATCTTCATAAACAAAACAACTGCTGGCGTCCAACTGCAGCTTCAGTTGACGAAATGGACTTCCGAAACAAAAGGGAAAGGGTAGGGATGCCCCAGGCAAACCTCCCACAGACAATAAATTACTTATATTCCGTCTTTTTTTTTTTTAAACAAACCTAAAGAAACTAATTAAAAAGAAAAAAGAAATATTTCCAATAGTTTTAAATATAGGCAAAGGCAACACATGGCAGACATCGAGCGCTGGAAAAAGGGAAGGGGGAGCGCAGAGTTGCTGACAGCCTAGTATGCGTGATGCATGTTACTTGCAGTACAGTTATCGCAAAGAAAAATGCAGCAAAAATAATTAATAAACCCTTTTACAATGAATGCAAAAGAAATCAAAATTCAAAAATCAAAATTTCAACTGGCAAATTACTTTTTGTTTATATCGTAACTAACATTCAAGAATTATTCATTTAACTGTTTTTCAGTTATAGTGAATTTCATAATTTAAAATTATTTACTTTCAAAATTATTAATCTTTTTTCAAAACTAAAACATTTAACTGTAAAATTTTAAAAGACCTTAAACTAATTAAAACTGTTATATTTACATGACAAAAAAATACAACTATCTCTACTACTTCATTGCCAACAAAACACAACACTCAACCTCTAAATATATATAACTCGCATAAATCACAAATTCTGAAACTCTACAAAAGTCATATCTCATTAGCCACACAAATTAACAACTTTAAAAGAAATGTTCTCAATAATTTATAAATCAGAACCTACAGTTATTACAAAACTCAAAATGAAAAATTCCCCTTTAAGACAATACATTATTAATTACAAAGTAGTCCTGAGATCATCTATACCATCCTGAAATAGAAATTAATTAAAACAATCCTAGTACAGCTAAAAAATAAACATTACATTACATTAACAGATTTATCTCCTTCACTGGACATCAAGCTGAAAATTCTTACAGAAAATAATCGTTATTACTGTCACAAGTCCCCTTTTTAAACAAATTAACTGTCTGTTCTCCACTTAGCTTTTAAATTTCTCCTTCTCCCTCGAAGTGACGATTAGAACTGTAGAAGTAGTCCCCTATCCATTGTCCACTTGAATTTTCATCTTCATACACAGGATACAGCTCTCCGCACCTAACAGCCTACATGTACGGGTGGAAACAAATTTTTTACAGTTAAAAAGGTGTCCGAAAAGAAATGTTAAAGAAGAAAGCCCACGGTGCTACCCATACATGTTAAGTTCGCCACTCCCAAACTTCACTTCATGTAGAAAATTTGGGCAGCAGCCCTGCGCGCGTCCTATCCTGCTTGCGTCACGACTTCAAATAATTATGGCGGAGGCAAAACATTCCAGAACGAAGGGCGAAGGGGTACCACACGCCGTGCTCTCATTGGCTGGTTCTCGGTGGCGTGACCCTCGTCATTCGTTCCATTACCTAAAACCCTCTAGGGCAAAACCAAAACTACGCAATAAAAACAAACAGCGCCAAAACTCTCATGGAAAAAACCAGAATACGAAAAGAAAAACAAAGCTACTGCCTCCTACCAAGGCCACCTGACCATAACAACAAACATTATACCCTATCTGAAATCTAGAACATTCGGGAATAAAAGAACCACGCCTTTACTCTTTCTTTCTGGAACCAAACCACTGAAATAAAAGTTACAATTTTAAATATTGTATTATAAAACTAATTCACCAGTGAAAAAAAACCCTTGTCCTTCAATGCTATATTACCTCCCCCCCTCCAATCGACTGTACAAATTGCCAAAATTTTGGCTGAAAGGTTCCTAAATTTAGTCTGTAACTGTCCATCAAATATAACCTCCAAACACATTGCTACCTATTGTTCACAATTCTCCATTATCCCCACCTTATCTAGCATTTACATTGAACTTTCACATCCTATTTGCAAGTTCAACAAAATACATCAGTAAACCAAGTAGTTACAAACAACTTTTCAATGACACTGTGAATACCGTCCCTGTACCTACCTGGTTAACTTATGTAAATAACAGTCAACCATCGATCTAACGACATCGCACGGTGCCAGGAAATTGTGTCGTTAGATCGCCGATGTTATTGTCCCGAGGTAACTAAATTTGACCCCCCCCCCCCCAAATAAAAAAAAGTGTTTTTTTTTTCTCTAAAATTTATGTAGAACAATTACCGACTTTAAAAATTTTCATTGAAATTATAGTTTAGTACGATGAAATGGTGTCTTCCAAATAAAACAGTACCCCACAATCCCCCATCGTGACGTGTGTGGCAGAGCGGCGCGCTCGGTCTGGTTGTGTAGGATGGGGGAGGGGAGTGGCGTGGCCGCTGGCCTTGGCTTGCCTCCGAGCAGCTCGTGCGCACGTGATTCATCCTGCTTGTCTCGCGCGAAGCACATTCAAACCGCAACAGAACAACTCGTATTATTTACGTGAATGTTTACGGCAACCATTTTTAAACCTTTCAGTACAGCCATCGAGTCTTTTTTTATTGCGCAAGAACTGTTACAGCCAGTCGCCATTATAAGCATACACGGTACTAATAAAAGTGTGTGTATTAAAGAACAAACATTTTTAAAAAAGTCTGTATTTTTTAAAAATTCGAACGCCTATTATGAATGCGAATTTAGAGCCATTCAAAAGGGCAAAAAACTGACTTTTCAAGGTGCTGTCACGTATAAAATAACGACTGAATTACTCGTTGCTAAAAGTTGTAGGCCTATTGGAAAAATCACGAAACTATGCACAATGCACCAGTTTAATGCTCTGTACTACGAATAGAGATGAAATGGCTCTTGGCGCGCTGGCTGTAGTCGCTCTTATTGCTCCACTGTCGAGCGAGCATAGAACAAAAACCTTATCAGCCCACATGCCGCACACGGCTACGGGACTGTTGTGTTTGCGTCATAGGCCGTTTTTACCCAGCAGCTCTTTAATAGCCACATGAGGAGTGATCAATAATACAGCGGAAGTTGTCAAGGTCACGCCGAGTTCATTCTGCAGCTAGAGAAAAAAAGGTGAGGAAACGCTGGATTTTTTCTTTTACGGATTGCTGGTCCTTTATTTTTTTTGCAGTGCTGTAGTGAGAAAAAAAATGTCATCTCTCCAACCCCCATCCCCCTGGGCTATCACAAGACACGGAAACATGGAAGAGAATTGCCTCGCCGAGTGGGAGAGGAAAAACAAACACGTGGCTCTACTTTTTGGCGAGACAGGATGCTAGTTGCACTTGACTATCAGACAGTCAACAGTTCATGCGCGCGCACGCAAGCACTCTCTGGCTTGTTCATGGGTGAGGGGGGGGGGGGTTAATGTTTATTGGCTGGCATGGAGTGTGGACAGTCAGGAGGGATTGTAGCTATATTTAGCGGCGTGTTTCTTACAGCATAGCACTCGCAAAGGAAATTTCAACACAAACGATTTTCCTTATATTTTCAATTTCAAATAAGGTTTTAAATTACCATTGCTATGCCACGTTGCGTATCGAACTGCATAGCTGAGATAAGGACACGTGGAGGAGTGTGAGAGGGAAGTTCAGGCAGGATGGAGCGTGGAGAAGTGAGGGGAGCGTTAGGAGATAAGGCAGCGTTGGTCATCACATCTCACATATGTCGGTGTTGCGCGGGCGGCCTACGCACCCGGCGCACGCTTCAACTATATTCCAGCCGAAGTTTCTAGCATTTTTAAACAGTTCTTTTCTTGTTTCACCGCTGCACATTACTAATTTATGATAACTGCATTATGTTATTGTTTAATGTATGCATAATTATTTTTAATTACCGTTTTACTGCAATCTATTTCACTTTGCTTAGCTTTGATAAATTTTTAAAATGTTAATTTTTCTACGGTTCCTGGGAATTATGTCATTAGATCGCCAATGTCGTTAGATCCGATGTCGTTAGATCGGGGGTTTACTTTACATATTACGTAACATCATTGACAATTTTAGTTTTGCCCTTTCCTAATGTGATCAAAATGGTCCTTGGCTGACTGGTGTCAAGAGTGGGAAAAAGTGAGAGAGTGTTCTGTTATTCAACCTCTTTTCTCTTCCCTTCTGCAACCCGAGCTTTGCAGTAACTCTCTCTGCTAACACCCTCATTTTTTTGTTTGTCCTTATCCACGTTCCTGTTCAAAATGTTGCAGAGTGTTTACACAATACACTGGTTATAAACTTGTCTTATGGCCAGAAGTTTACTAGCTTTACACTTGTAGTTAAAAAATGTCAGTTACAAAATATGCTGCTCCACAATTTGACATGACAGAGATGGAAGAATGTGGGTGGCCGGCAGAAGCAACATGATTTTGACGTGTCTCGTGATCAGCGATCTTTCCGTGGGGAAAGAAAGAAAAAGGGGCCACACTGTTCTTTTTTTTTTTTTTTTTTTTTTTTTTTCGTGATAGAAGAAGTGTCAAATACAAAAGCCAAGCTTGCAGCTGTCCTGGCAGCAAGGTTGGAAAACATGTCACATTTCGCGTGGCAGTGGCTCTTGACTCTCTGTCACCGGCGCGTGTGCGTACTTAGTGGGAGGAGCTAACGGCTCGCACGCAGCTGACACACACATAGCTAAACGTTTACATGTGTTATCATCAAATCTAACATGATTACTGTATATTCCGTGAAGGTTTTGCTCGTACTGTAATAAGTTATGGATAATTTTTTTAAGCATCCGTGTATTACCGTGTCTGCTCCCACTTACTACATATCTGTAACAATAGTAATTCAGTACATACTGTATTGAGCAGGAAAACGTTCATAGCACTTTTTAGAATCTGGGGGAAAAAATTTCAGAGTCAGCGTCATTCTATATTGCCGTCCACTTCTTTCCCTGGTTTTTATTAACTAACATCTCCGTTTTAATCTAATGTTTGGTGCTTTAACAATCAAGTCTATCTGTAATTCAGTTCTTCTGTTTATTAGCTATGATAATTTAATAAATAAGGCTCTATTTACATCTATAGGAACACTTCAAAATATTGAATAGAAGGTTTACGTAATACTACGACTTATGTTAGAGCGTCCCAACCATAGATTGCAGTACAGAGCTTATGCACACGCTGTTGCCAGATCGCAGCTGCAGTACGAATTTCAAGAGATGTAAGTACTTCTTCACAATTTTTAGTATTAAAATGTTTTATTTAAAATTTTTGAATTTATAATTTGAAATTTGTTTAACATTATGGTTCAAAATATGCATCTAATCACATTTTTATGTAACTTTATCATATGGAACTGTTCACATGCCCCACTGATATTATGTACATTAATGGTAATAGGCAATTCGTAAATAAATAATTATCACATCCCTTTTAATCGTTAAAGCTACTTCCAATAAAATGTGAGATTTCATCCATAGGAGTAGCATCAGTCTGAAGACACGAATGTGGTTGGGATAATGTTAATGATTTTGTCTGAAGACAAGAATGTGTTAGGGGTAACGTTGATGATTATGAAATCAATGGCTGAAAACAAAATGTAATGTAGAATCGGGAAAATCTGGCTGCTTTGTCATTATTAATTTTTGCTGAAATTTCATTTGGAGTGGGAGGAATTTTATGAATTGAAACAGTACGAACGTTTGGCCTTGATGTAAACAATCCCTCGTTTCCACTACTTTTGTGACACTTATTTTTTAAGCCAAAACGAGAGCAGATAAATTTGTCCTCCAATATTGCTTAAATTTGTTTTACTATGATTATATTGTTCCTTCAAGCCAAAACCATTAAATTGAAGCTGATTATATTCTTAACTGAATTTTCATCAATCTACTAATTAGTCAAAACCAGGTCATTTATGTCTTAGAAAAAAAATAGAAGGCACAGTAAAAACCCTGTAAAAGTGGGCTAACTGATATTTAAAACATTTTACGAAATTGGTTTTAAGTACTTTTAATAATAATTCATATTTGTGTACAAAAAATAACTACTGCACAAGGAGCAGAAATGATAGCCTGGTCTTATATTTATTTAGAGGAATTTTCTCTTTCACTTTCTGTTTCAACTTTGCAGGATAGCTAAAAGTACCACAATCCTGCTGTTTCTTTCTAAGAGCATACAGTCAACTCCTGATTTAATGACCCTTCACGGTTCCCGGGAATAAGGTCATTATTTCGGAGGGGTCGTTATTAGAATTTTGACAAATTTTCGGCGATCCTCAACCACTTAAATTCGACATTTACCGTTTTTTATCATTGAATCGGCGTTCACTCGTCTTTGGTGCAAAAATTACGTGTTTTTATAAAATGATACACATTTATTTTGAAAAGCAAACACATTATTTTTAAAAGTATGCCATTGAAGTGGATCTACGACCTTTGTTTGGTTCAGTATAGTAAATCATAAACGTTGCCAATAACATAAATTCTTACGCCCGCAATGTCCATTTGGGATGTTATTTTCAAGAATTCTGCAACAAAGTTTATTGAAATAGTAATATTTTTCAATAGAATTAAGTATTTTGAATAAATTTATTCACTGGAAGCAGATATGAGACCTTTCTTTGGCTCAAAATTAAGCAAAAAACTTCACCGATATAAATTCTTGTGCCCGTAACCACAGTTTTTGGAAGTTATTTGTAAGAAAGCCACAATAAAATATTTTTAAATAGTAATGTTTGTTCAATAGAATGACACATTTTGAATAAATGATACTCTGGACATGCATATACAGTCAACTCCCGATTGTCCGTGTTAATTAGTGCTGCGCCACGCACAGATAGTCGGGAAACATGGATAACCCGAAAATAGCACATGTTAGTATAAAAATGTAAAAAAAAAATTTAATTTATAAATAACAAATTTAAGTATCATAACGAGTAATGGTTTTTACCAACGAATAACGTATTTCACAACCTTTCAACCAAAATAAATAAAAGTATATCTGGGGTGCACGGTAAAAATGAGAATAAATGATGTTGAAATTTCGTTAATCCACTCTTGTGTGATCTCGTTAATACATTCTTGTGCGCAGGAGTTTACACTCTGACGTTCCAAAAAAAGTTTTTTCACAAATCATTTTTTGTTTTACAGTGTTCAAAATTGCACGGATAATCAAAAAACCGGTTAATCGGTGCACGGATAATCGGGAGTTTACTGTACAACCTTTCTGTTGCTCAACATCAAGCATAAATTCATGATGATGAAACATAAATATCGTCCGCAACGTAAATTAAGTGCCGGCAATGTCTGCAGTTCGAAACTATTTACAAGGTACTATCGCAATGTTGTTGATTGAAATAATAAAAATATTTCAATAGGATGAATGTATGTCATGGTAGACATGTAAGACTTTTCTTCGACATATTAGTACAAACTTTACCGTCCTTTTGGGATCTTGTCTTGGCAGCGAGCGACCACACACACGTGTACAATAATTTGTGTGCGCAAGGACCTGTCTGGAAATTGGTTAGTTCAAAAACAACATACGTGTCTAACCTATGTCATTTGTGCCACTTTTGACCACTACCTAGTTACAGGTCCTGACGCTCGCTCAGCAGATGGGACGTGATAATAACACTACTTCCTTTGTTTAGCAGTTCTTTCAATTCTCTAGTTCTACCGGCCGTGTGAATATAATCTGCTTGTTTAATGATTCTACTCTCTGCACGAGTTATTTACACACTTCACCAATTTGCATGGAGAGGGATTTGATACTCAGTTTCAATTTGTTCACCAACAGGACTGAATTTTTTGATTATTGTAAAGGTGAAATATCTTTGTGAATATGTTGATTGTAGAATTGTTATTATCATGAATGTTATGTATGGAATTGCTAGATGTTTACTTGTACCTGACAATGTCGATAGCATGTAAATGCTCTATGACTAATAAATTGAACAAAAAAAAAATTACAAACATCAAGATGTTGATCATTGTGGGGTAACACATTCACGGAACAACTTTGAACCTACACAATGCTGTTTCACATTTCCTTTTCACAGACGACGTATACAAGTTTATCCACAGCTGTTATTTACGGTCGAGCCGATTCAATTGCGTCTGTGTGGGCGCGAGCGCACGTCTGGGGTAGAGACTCACACCAGACGCCCTTTTGTCAGGTGTCGTACTGCCCTGCCCAATGCCTCACACATCTGAGACATGCACCCGACGTTTGGTAGTGTCAATTATGATCTGTCCTGCTTTCACTTGTTTAAAAGAATAATGATTTATAAATATTACTGTGTATATATCATTAAATGACATAATGGTAGTTATATTTAATAGCATTTAGTTAACAAAACAGAAAACGTATTAAAGCTTAAATAATGACGTATAATCGTAATATCACAGGCACAATGGCATTCTACCATATCCAAGGGCATGAGAAATCTGTAACAAAAATGTAACGGCGCGCCCATGATGAAAAAGGGGTGAGCGAAGTCTTATTGGAGTGGGTGGCAGGTGGAGGGAAAGAAGCGGGCAGATTGCCGACCGGCCGGGGGATGGGAAGGGGCATTCGGGTCGGCTGTCTGGCATTGCGTCGTGTGGGAGGAAGGGGCAGCAGCATATATATTTATATAACAAACACACAGTGTGCGGCAGTACAGTTTTTGAGAAATTACTGCGACCATTTGTGTCCATAATAAATGCAATGCCTTTTTCGGCTATTTTCTTTGAATTAAATTTTTTAAAGCAAATTTTTTACAATTTTCCACGGTTCCTGGAAAAAGGGTCGTTACTTCAAGAGGTTTGATATTCCCAGGGTCATATAATCGAGAGTTGACTGTACATAGTTTGCTTGGAAGAGCTGGTTTATTTGAATGCTTCCTTAATTGCGTTAATAGTACGTATGTGAAAAATACTGGATTATGTCCAACACAATATTCCTCTCCCTCTCTCGAATTCAATAAACATATATATATATATATATATATATATATATATATATATATATATATATATATATATATATATTTGGATGTTACCTTCCTTACAAATAAGTGTTAACCAAAAAATCACAAATTAATAATATTTTTGCTCCAAAATCGGTCACTGGACACTACACGTCACGTGGCTGCGAGACACATGTGCACTACTGGACTAGTTTAAGA
>PNEQ01047415.1:0-13069 GCA_003012365.1 Medauroidea extradentata
AAAAAAAAAAAAAAAAAAAAAAAAAAAACATATTACCCCGGCATAGTATTAAGAAATCGAATTTCGAAAAATCTGAAAACCGTTTTGCGATAATTTCTGTAATCATCATCCTGAAGCAAAAATTAATTGTATATCCCGACGGGTTCGATAGATATCGAGGATTTATCTAAAACACTTTCAAGGTCTTTTCACCACCTAAGAGAGTAAATTTCGAAAAACCCTTGAATCACGTTTTAGAATACTTTATTGGTATCTCGTGGACGTAAAAAACACATTAGCCCGCTGGGTTCAAGATATATCGACGATTAATTGAAAACACTTTTCACCACTTTTCACCCCTTTTCACGTCCTTAAGTGGCGAATTTTGAAAATTCCTGAAATTACTTTTTAGGTATTTGAGTAAGCATCAATCCTAAACAAAAATCACGTCGCTGTATAAAAAGCTATGGGATCGATATATATCGAATGTGAGTCGAAAACTCATATTACCCCTTTTTAAACCAGTTTAGGGCCGAATTCAGAAAATATTTTTTAAATGATACTTGGAATATTTACAAAAGCACCAATTTAAAGCAAAGAGCACTTCGATATCTCGATTGATTCGATAGATATTGAAGGATAATCGAAAACACATTTAATGTATTTTCACCCCTTTAAATATAGAATTTCGAAACGTCTTTGAGTCCTGTCTTAGACATTTGTAAAAGCAACCAATTAAAGTTAAAATCACGACGATAGCCAATTGTGTTTCAAAGATATAGACGATTCATAATAAACATATTTTGCCCCTTTTTACTGTCTGGATGTCGAATTTCAAAAAAAACCTAAAACAACTTTTTAGGTATTTACGTAAGCAATATTTTGAAGTGAATATCAACTCTCTATCCCGAAGGGTTCGATAGATATCGATAGTAGATTGGAAACACATATAAGGTCTTTTTACCCCCTTAAATGTTGAACTTCGAAAAATCCTTAAAAATGGCTAATATGCATTTTTGCGAGTATCCTATTAAAGTAAAAATCACGACGTTTGGCCTTCGGGTTCGAGCTCTATCAACGTTTCTTCGGACAAACATGTCACCCCTTTTCACCCACTTAGAGGTCGAATTTCGAAAAATCCCGCCTTAGTGCTCGCCTACGACCTGAGGGGAACCCCCACAAAAAATTTCACGATTCTAGATCCAGTGGTTTGGGCTGCAGTTTGATATGTCAGTCAGTCAGTCAGTGAGTCAGTCAGTCAATCAGTCAGTCAGTTTTCATTTTTAGATATAGAGATGTGTTATCCTACTCATTATAGTAAATAACTTTGTTTGCTAAGACTCACGTTCAGTGTTTTAGAAAATTTACGTTTTGTTTCTATACTTTTATCAGTATTTTTTTGAACGTGTTAATTTGCTATTTGATGTCTGTTAGCCTATGGGAGGAATGTAAAATAACGCCTGGAATGGTACACATTTCTAACAATTCCTCAGACCTTACACTTGATTTAATACTGTCGGCCTTTTATCGAGTTTTTTTTAAATAAATAATACCGCTGTGCGTCTTTGTAAATATATTGAAATTTATTACTACTTCCCTAAATATTTTATTTTTTACATTTTTAAAAACCTTTTAGGCATATGTCAATTCCGCCATTTCTGATGCAATGCTTTCTTCCGGCATATTAAACAATTACATAAAATGTGAATTTCCCTTTTAGGAAACAATAAACAATAACTAATATAAAATTATAACGACGAAGGGTACCCAACGTATCATTGGATAACAACTTACGGCGTTCAAGAGAACATTTCTAGAAATTCGAATCGTTGTCGACTCACGTCCTGTAGTCTGCAGTAGTTGGTACAAGTTTAACGCAACGAACTTCCAGCTAAAAGCGCGGTGGAAGCAGAGATGAATGGTAGTAAAACGTGCAGAAATCTTACACTTTACAAGATAAATTTTAAACATTCGATATCTGCTCGGAAATCTCAGTTTGTTTTTCTTTAAAACACAAAATAATAAAAGAAAATAATTATTTAATGCATGCATGAGCATAAACGAGAAGCGATGCCGCTTCAACCTGCAGTGTATAACGCGGTACAAGTTTGCCTAAATTTAACAATAGCACTTCGATCGGGGAGACAAAAAAATAATTTCTGAAACCCTAAAAAATGCCACGATTTCAAAAGCGCGATGGAAATTCTACAAAGTAAAGGTACATTCCACCATAAAATCGATTTCCTACCAAATGTGGATATATGCCAATTTTGCTTGTTTATAATTGTTGCTTATTTATATATTTTCTAGAGTAGGCCATGAAAATATACACAATAATATTCTATGCACTGAAATAAGCAAATAACCAAAACATACATTAAAAAACTTAGTTTTTCTAGCTGTGCATCAGATGTAGTAATTACGATTTTCAAACTGTGTAAAATGTATTAATTTATTACGTTTAAAACTCACATGTTTATGTAACACATTAATTATTATTAGAAAACACAGTGTTCCATTAAATATACTCTTGGAACAAGTAATAAAATAGTATTAGTAATAATAGTGGAGAATGCAGAACTTCTCACCTTTTCAAGTAGATTTTCGGTCTGGTAGTCCTAGGGCAGCCACCGTCCCCTGGCAGTTCATATGAGATGAAGTCCTAGAATTAAGAAGCGATGGAATGCATGTGCGAGAGAAACGAAGTTCCCCGAGAAAACTCACCGACCAACGGCAACTTTCACCACGTTTCCAACGTCCAGGTATTCTTTTATGTATGTAACTGAAAGTAAACGTAATGACACAGTCGAACTGCCAGGGGTGTAAACTCTCAGCCATAACATGTAAGCGAGAACAGTGGCAGGAAGATAGCAGTGAAGTGCATGAGAAAACATACAGAGTGTTGTGTTACAACAATTTGCAATAAAAACGTATTTGTACGTTTTTGTACAAATATTTTCGTCTTGAATTTCGCGTTTAAGTTACGTTGCGGATTTATTATAATTCCCTTTCAGGAAATCCGGTATATTTTTGAAATAATTGGTCAGAACGTTTAACAGAACACGTTCTACAATATTGTAAATTGCGCATTAAGATACTACAAGAAAAGTGCATTTACAGCTTACCCATACGCGTATTTTAAGGGCCTGCATTTACATTTTTGAGCTTGTGTACCTCTTGCAGCAGCGAGTAAATCACTTCTTTTTACTCTTATGCATGTTCTTAAATACCTCACATCTCACATAAATGTGTAGTTAAACGGAAGGGCAAACAACGTTTCTCAGTCTAAACTTGGAACATAAACTTGTCTTAAATTTGAAGCAACCACGTGTTGCTACACAACAGCATGATATAAGCTGGGAAACGTGCATGTTCTGGTCACTCTTGTAAACCGTGTGCATCTCCTGTCGACCTTTGCCTACGATGTACGAGCTGTTCTGTACAGATGATGAATGCCTGCGATACGGTGCAGCTGGATGTATCGATCAAATACCGTTGAGCTTCAAGGCTTACTGAATGACGTCTCTTGAATAAGATCGCAGTACCACAGAAGCAATGCTACTACTAGGCCTACGCGGTTCTTGAGGATATAAGCGTAGGGCTCAATACAGGTACACAATAGGTACGCTATATAATCTCTGAGACAAATGCCAAATAGTTTTATAATGAGTGAACATGCATTATTCTCCACTGCTAATGGTTTTAAAAAAATATATCCTTCTTTAATGAGATTCAAAAATTCTTTACTAAGTTTGACGATTGTGGTAACATTCGTTGATGCTTTGTGATGTAGATTGTTTGTTAAAATGTTTACAATATATATGTTTGTATTAATTATTAATTCGACTAGTACCTTTATGCTTGAGTATCAGTACTATATACCGTAAACTTGACAATCTTTTTCCAATATTTAGTAACACTAAATAAACAATGGTTGTCAAACTATAATCATGTATGACATGTGGTAGACAAAGAACTAGTTGGTAAGATAACTAATAAGTAAAGTGAAGTGAATTTTGTTCAGCGCTAAACATACAGGTCTTTAATGATGATGAAGGGTGACATGAGGTGTGCGAGAGGAAACGGGAGATCTCTGAGAAAACCAGCGACAACGTCCCCACGTTTTTCACATGCTTAACCACTTTGAATCGACCCCGGATTATCACGTTGTAGGTCGAGAGGTCTAACCACTCCACCACTGCCGCCCAAGACGTAACTGAGAATTGAATAGAGGCTGGGAAATTTATTACAAACTAGGGCATTTTTATTCAATTTCTGTGAGAAAAGAGGAGGTACATATTTAACACATCATGTTTTGTAACGAGAAATTTAGGAATAATCCGGACAAGCTTTTTATTTTGCAGCGACATTTTAAAACACAGGACGGCATAGTATTGCATTGGCGTACGTCCACAATCGTACAGTACGTTATTCCGTCCCATTGCATGAAACATTCAAAGACAGTACGAATGAATAGCGACAGTATCATCAAGCCTAGAGCTATTTAATTAACTATTGTGCTAAGACATTTTGTACGAACTTAAATGTACAACACATTTGAGGGTGCTGCCACTCCGCTCTGGCTTGAGAGAGGATAGGAAATTACATGTGGTGTCGCAAGTCACACATAGAAACTTCATATGTCACTATTGGTATTTTACTTCATCTCGCTGCAGTCCACATCGCTATAGGATATTTGGAGTATTTTACAATGCTCAAAAAACTACGAACTGAAAGTGTTTTCATTCCCAAACAACACTCGTAAACACATACTCATAAACGGTTTTCGAACATTTTTATTTACACAGCAATATTTTCTTCTTTCCAAAGCAGAATCTGGTTTCGTCCGAAAAGAACGTTGTGTAAGGCGACAGGACCGCCGCCGAATATAATTTGTTTATTTTATATTTTGGCGATATTTAATCAAGTACTAGGGTCAGAATAGTACAAAAAGTAGAAACACTATATTTAAAAAAACTGATCAGGGTAATTATGATAATTTTTTATGATTTCTAGAACAATTTTCAAAACGGCACTATATTGCAATGGAAATCCGCATCTTACGATTAATGCTAAATACAGCAGCCCGCTATTAAAGAAGTTTCATGGTACGGTACTTCATTAACGAGTTTGAGTATAGTAATATTTGAAATGTTATGAAATATTACGATAAGTGAAACTAGCCGAACATAAAAAACTGACTGAAGGTGAACAAATTGTCCAATATCAAAGAAATTTCCTTATGTAGTTGCGGTGTCTTCAAGAAACCTCTGAGACAGTGTACGCTATTGTGACTAATTTACTGTATGAAATTTTTACTGCACAATTTATGAAGTTAAACTTGTCATACTTGCTATTTGACGATGGCAACTGCCGAACGTTGTCCAAGAAGCAACACAAGACGCGGCTCGACCCCAAAAGCCAAGAAATGACAGTGGCCCCGAAAGCTAGCAATTTATGACCATAATAAAGCTAAAATACATACAAAAAATATTTTCTATTTGATTTTGTGTGTGATTTTTTCCCACTTTCTGTTATGTGAAGTCACGAACCACAAAATCATTAGTAAAAATGACACTTAAGCAAATTAACTGTCTTAACTAATTCCTGTAAAGGTTATGTTACTTTTAAAGATAATATTCTACCACCTGTTTAATAAAAGTACTTGAATACCACCAACCTCTTCTTAATACTTCCTCTAAATGTCGATTGTCACTAATTAACACTCGATTTCCTCTCTTGCATATCTGAGATATGTATTTTATATATTCAGTCCTGTGCATTATTCTAGAAACGTATGAAGATAGCTGGACTTAGAAAAATTTGGGTTCATCACTTATTAAATAGTCTGTAAAAACTGTTTTTTTTTGTATTATTTTTTTTAGGAAAAATCTATGTTCACTTATAGAGAGAGGGTCGACAAACAGAAAAGTGAAGCTTGTGAGACGAACTAAAAGGTTCAAAGAATTATTCCACAGGATCTTAATGTCACAATTTGACATTAGAGAGAAAATCCTGTTTTGGCACGACCTTGCCAGAATCATTAACTACTTCCGAGAAAAAAACTGATTGAGTGCTTTAAGGAACCAAAATATTTAGGCAAATTATGAATAGGATGGATTTTACACTCTTGTGGTTCGAATTTTTTTTTCTCTTTCTTTTATGTGGGCTTTCTTCTGAAATTTATTTGAAAATTTATATTCGAAATTAACTGTGGAAACTGGCCTTGGTAATTTAATCCGTTTAAATTATAAAATACCAAGTCATAAGTTTCGTTTCACGAGTACATCCTTCGTACTGAAAAAAGGCGTATAAGTTCTTTAAAATAGCATAGATATAATTCTTGAATATATTGTATTTAAAAGTATAAGATTAAATACTACGTGATGTAAGTACCATTAGAAACACCATATCACTGTATCTATAATAAGGATCATTCTTATTTTAAAATAGTGATTGTTATTGAAAAAATATATATATATTTGATAACAGCTAGGTTGAGATTTACACAAGTAAACAGCTAATGTAAAGTAATTTGGTTGTTTATGCTATCGTGAGAATAGCGTGTTTCAGTAAACAATCAAAACTCTTATTAAAAGTTATTTTATTCACTCTAAAATGTCAGTTGGTATGCATCTCTCGGGCAGATTTTTTGAGAGATTAAAACTATTCTTATGACTTCTAGCAAATATAATGCTGGAGAGTACTGAAATATATCAACAACGTATTTATTTTATATAGAATGTAAGGATATTTACTCTCCTAATTTCCGGGGGTGATTCCTCGTGGAAAAGTAAGTAAAATATATGTGGGGCATTTTGTAGCCAAAGTTATGGCTAGTTGAACATGGAGTAAATAATTCGTATTTTGGCAAAATACCGGACACGGCATGCGGCTAAATAATTATGATTCCGCGGTGAATTTTAAGTGTTAGGCTATTTAGTTCTTCAACATAAGAATAACAAACATTTGTTCATGATGATAATAAAAGCGATGGCCATTATTTTGTATAATGTATGTTTATGTCACCAGGTTTTATTAATATTTCGTGATGTATTTTTGAGCTGTTCATCGTAAGTAAGAAAAAAAAGCTATCTTTTTGCAATTGAGCATTTACAAGATAAAGTGACCATTTACACAAGTTGCATGTGTTTAAATACTTGGCATGTAGACAAAAATGGCTAAGAAAATGCCAAATAAATTCGAAAAGTAAAATCCATGAAATAAATACAGAATGTTCCGTTAGTTTATTATGAAATTAATAAGTAGATGTTTGAAAAAATTTTTTCTTTCGTCGAATACCGGAAATGATGTCTTATTAAAAGACGATTCTGAAACCACTTCTTATTGTTTTAGGAATACTTATCTGAATTTTGCGGTGTGAGTATGAATAACTACGTCACATGTTGTATTTTCCTGATAGCAGGGTGCATGTACAAACCGGTATAGGTGATTCGGGATAAAGTGAGCACTCAGAAAACCCCTGATTAATTTTTTATTTTCCTCCAGTTTATATAATTCCGCTGCGTGTAAACATAAACATTGCCACGTGCTTTTATTTACATAGGTTTGTACAATGTTTACATTTACATTACACTGCTTCGATAAATGTCCATAATATCTACTCATTAAATGAACGGGCTCTGTATATATGCTATACTCAATAGTAATCTTAGCTATAAATACCTACGAGTTAACGTTTTATAACATTGTTTTCTCTGCATCATCTCTAAATGGTTACGACACACACACTGTTGCCGTTACTTATCTCGTAAATGCATGCGTAGTATTTTCATTTGTAATTAAAAAACGCCACTATAAACACACACGACACACGCAATTCAAAAATTCAAGTTCCGTTCAGTATACAGCGATGAACGACGACGACGGAACTAACAAAAACAATAAATAACATTTTCTTAAAGTGTGAAACAGAAAATATAACTATTTCTAATTCCATATGCTCAGGCTGGCGGTCATAAAAGATAACAGATTACAGCTTACTAATGACTTCACATCATTTAGCAATGATATTCGTAAACAGTTACTTCTGATACTTTTGAATGTGTTCATCAGAAACCCATATTTACTACACAACGGACAAACACACTAATGACTCAACTCGCTTTCAAGCCTGCGAAGTGGTGAAAACCTAACTCTGGTGCCACCTGTCGGTGGAATTTTGAACTACCTCTGAGGCGTGAGCATTAGCGGCAATGTGTCAACGACAGTTATGAATTCAGCGGGCGGTTGCAGCACTTTGTCGTGGCGCTAATCAAGTCAAAATACAGTCAGTAGGCATGTCAATAAGATCATAAATAAATATTTTAAAGTATATGGTATACAGAGAGGTCGATTGCATTTGATGTTATTTCACTAACGATGTATTCAAATAAGTAAATACATGGAACTACATGCAATGATTCTCTACCAACCATACAAACAATAATGTAACTATTGTTAATGTTGACAAATATGCAGTAACGGCCATTGATTTTTTTTTTCAAAGGTTAAATCTTTAGTGCTCACATTATTCCGAATGACCTATAGCAGTTTTCACATACATACCCGATACAGTATGTATGAATTGTAGGTATTTGCAAAATTATGACCACTTTTATAACTTTGGTTGTAGAACCAAAAGATACAACATGAACTGATGACAATATGTGGCAGTAGTATGTTTACGGCGGAATTGGTCCAGGATTCTGAGTGAGGATTTTCGGTCGAGTGAGGATTTAATTGATTTTAATAAAATCAATTTTTAATTGATTATAATGCTTAAGGGATATTTTCCTGTAGGTCCCATCACTCCACACACAAAACTGAATTATGCCTGATCGATTTCCAATAAACGTTATCAGTTTCAAAAAAAAAAAAAAAAAAAAAAAAACATTGTCAATTAAATTAATATTCTTTATAAATAATAATACACTCAAGTTATATAGTATAGTTCAGCAACGAGTACACACTCTACACTTACATAGGTATACCCGATCAACTGTTGAGAAATTCAATCAATTACTTGTAAGACATGTAAGACCCCTCGACTACTTTCAAACATGGCGAACACCACCCGAACAGCATCACACCCTCCAAGGATCTGACATATAATATACATATCCTCACTACTTATGCTGACCTCCACCCTGCCAACCATACTACCTCCATCCCACCCCACAACCACACCTTCCTCTCCTCTTCCCCCTCCCACACCTCTCCACCATTCAACCCACCCACTTATCCATTTAATCGATTTATTGTGAGAAAAATTTCACATTGCTTGCGATGTGAGGTCAAAGGTCAAGGTCAATGACAAAACAAATATCGTGGTCGTGACTTTATCCCGTATAGTTGCTGGTCTAGTCGTAAGAAAAATATTTAAACGACTGAGTAAACTGGACTAACATTAGGTTACTTGAGCACTGCCGCACACAAAAACAAAAAAAAAAAAAAAAAAAAAAAAAAAAAAAAAAAAAAAAAAAAAAAAAAAAAAAAAAAAAAAAAAAAAAAAAATATTGCCTACAGTCCTTAGTGTCTGTTTGATGTAGTTAAAGAAATAATTCGTACTTGGCAGACAATTTTCATCTCTCTCCAGTAGTGAGAACTTTACCATACCCTGGCTGTTTGTAGGTCCAAACAGATATAGAAATACGACATTACAATATACGCATATTTAGCTCTCTATGCTAGAAAGAATGGGTGCGATGTCTAGCTGATCAAGTTGTCAGAATTGAGTGACTAATATTATTATAACTAGAAAACTTAAATCATCAGCAGCACTCTACAAATAAAACCAAGCTCTCATATCCATACAAAGTGAATAGCCTCTCTTATGTTTGCAGAACGGAGTATCATATGTTTACTAATACCTACTAGCACGCCTATGGCACGATTAATGTATATTCGACTGTGCTCGATGATTATAGTGTTTCAGATATGTGATACAGCAACCTACAAGATATACCTCACCTCGTATGGTTGGCCTCAGGTCAACACTTCTAATAAAATAAATACCATCTTACACTACTGGTGATCTGAATTATGTACACAGTAACCTTGCGTGTTCTAGACCAAGCATCCTATATTTCGAAACTGCAGGTAACATTATTTAAGGTGAAATAATAATAAAATACTTAGTTAAATATTTATTTTTAAGTTTTTTAAATTACTATTGAATGTACGTAAAAGTAGTGTAGATGATAGTAGTTTTTCTTCCCACTTTTATAGCTATGCTATTACATAAAATTTATTTAAACAGAAACATTCCTTGACTCTGGTGTGAGCATATGAAGGGTTACCGCTGTTCGCGTTGTACTAAAAATAATAATAGGTGGTCTCACGTCATCAAATATGAGTTTACGAACTACATGCATGCATTAAGACTTTGAGAAATGGTGAGAGGCTTTCATGTAAGAAGCTCAACTCTCCTGATGAAATTAATAAAATACATGATATATTTGAGTAGAAACTTATAAAATTTAGACTGATGAAAAGTAATCGTCGAATTTGGAACTCTATCGTTCTTCGGCGCAGAAATTTTGAATGGGGGATTGGCACTGACTATGAAGAAAATGGGGCCAAGATATCAACGTTGTTAATTTTGTGGAGAGGACTTCTTGGGAAATACTGCGCAATGGCATGAGAAGAGTCAATGTGTGAATAACTCTTTCGGGTGGTGTTAAACTGTGAAATTTGTTCTAAGGAGTTTTCCATAAATGATAACATAAAAAGACACATCATGATCTGCAAAGTTAATTCTCTTTGGTCAGCTGGAAACCTACCGCCAACAAAATTAACTGCCACTGATAAAGTGGGTGCTATGTGGCAAGAAGACGAGGGCCTTAAGGAGTTTGTAGATAGTAAAAATAATGAGAGCTCAAGCGACATACATACCTACTAGACCCTCAGGGAAAAAATTACGAGTTTCTTCAAAATGTAACTAAGAATAATGAAGATGAATACGGAGTAAATATGAGGGGAACCTTAAATAATGGTTATTTTGAAAAATAAGCTACTGATGTGTCGTTGTAGAATAAACTGTGTTATGGTGTACTTGTTGAAGATGAAAAAGATAATTCTGACGAAGATATTGAAGAACATAATCCCAACATAATCCTAGATCTCATCAGACACGAGACAAAAACAAGTGATATGAAGACGTCAGGAACTGACCCCCATACTGATTACGAATTTTCCGATGATCCAAATGACATGGTAGATAGACTCAGACTTTTAATTTTTATGCAAGAAGCTGGAGATTATTCCCATGTACATGAAATATGTTGAATCATCCAAGAACTAAAAAACAGAGGAAACATTAAGTAAGTAACACTGGTTTTATTTTCTAAAGGGGCTTTGGTTGATGTGAGAAATACTAATGCATGAATCAGCGTGGAAAAAATTAATTTATAAAAATTATAAGTTATTCTCCGGAATAAAGACCTTCTTCTTGAATTTTTTTTGGCAAGTTGAATAAGATTTAAAAATTCGTGGTTTTGATACTCTGTGTAAATGTACTATATAGATGAGGGAAAATTTACATTTTAATTTGATTTTGACTTGTAACGTACAAAGTTGTATAAAATAGAATTCAGATTAGAGTAATTGAAGCGGGCAGTTAATGAGGTTACAGATTAGGAGTGTGTGCTAAGAGTAAATTGAAATAAATAATTTTATGTTTGAAATAAGTGTATTCTTACAGCTAAGATGAGTCAATGAATTGAGGTCTAAAACTGAGGTCTAAAATTGAGGTGTAAATTTGAGTTCTGAAAGTTAGGTCTAAATTTGAGGCCTGATGTTAATGATTATAAGTGAGCTGAAAGTGATTCAGCATCTCACTGCACTATAAGAACATATGTATACAGATTAAATGTTAACATATAACAGCCTGAAATTGTATCTTAAATGGAAGTATCCTGAGTATGGTACAATATGAACAGTATCCTGAAATAGTTCCCGGGCTGATTGACAACGTTCGTGACCTGTTGGCCAGGGTTCGTCACCACTTGGACCACGACGGTGAGCTCTACACCCATGTTCGCCCCACTTCGTCCACGAAGATGGGATTATTGTCAAAGTTCGTGAGCACTTCAGCCGTGTTCACCACCACTTCGGGTATGTTCGCTACTGCTTCGACCATGTTCGCCAATGTTCGTCACAGTTGTGACCATGTTCTCTACCACTTCGGCCACGAGGATGAGCTGTTAGACCATGTTCGCACCAATTTGGCGACGTTCGCGTCCACTTCGACCACATTCACCGATGATCACGATCACTTTGGCAGGGACAACAACATCTTCGTTAGTGAATGTAACTGAGTACTTCGCCAGAGAGAGAGAGAGAGAGAGAGAGAGAGAGAGAGAGAGAGAGAGAGAGAGAGAGAGAGAGAGAGAGAGAGAAGCAACAGCATCTTCGATATTGACTGCGAGCATTTTGGTCATAGTGACAAGCTTTTTGCCAACGACAGCGCTTAGGTCAACGTTAATAAGAATGACAGCGTCATCTGGAGCTATGTCGTAGGTGTCGCTTCTGCTGCGAGGACTTTGTGTTCACGATTCTAATGTGACGAAACGAAGCTTATGAGTCCACAAAAGCTTGGTTTTTCATGTAAATAAACACTATGGCTGATTGAAGTTTCATTGTTATGGTTGTGCTGAATTTTAAGAAGATTGAATTTATTCAAAATAATCATTATGACTTCATGTAGTAGTATGTAGATAATGTATTGTAAATAAAACTAAATTTTTTAAAAAATTTGTGTGTTTTTACCCTATGTGATTGAAGAGTATTGTAACTAAATTCTGTTCAAACATACTACATTAAAAGTGCAGAAAGATAGAGTCATGATAGAAAAATAAAACTTGTGTGGAAGTTGGCCTTGGCATATGATATTGCAAAGCTGAGTACAGGGAAAGTTGTATCTGATTATATGGTTGGGTGGTTGAGTGTAATATACAATTCGAGCAGGATGTGACAGGATTGTAAGACAGTGAAGGTTCGGTTGGGGGTGGGGAGGGGATGAATGTTGGAGGGATGGGGGGTGAAGGTCGGGTTGTTGGTGGTGGTTTGGTAGGTCTGAGGGGCAGAC
>PNEQ01047416.1:0-13072 GCA_003012365.1 Medauroidea extradentata
CACAACAGAATTCCACATCTTAGAACTGTTAAACAATAGAATCAGAGATGTTAGAACAAATGTGTGACAGAAACACACAGCTTAGAACCACACATTGCAGAACCACGTATGTTAGAAACATTATGCAACAGAAATTCACATGTTAGAACCAATACACAGCAGAAACACAGATGTTAGAACAAACGTACGACAGAAACACCCAACTTAGAACCACGTATTACAGAACAATGTACGTTAGAAACGTTATGCAGCAGAAATTCACAGTTTAGAACGATTACACAACAGAATCAGAGATGTTAGAACTGGTATACTATAGAAACACGTGCTTTAGAACAGTCGTATAATAGAAACACACATCTAAGAACTGTTATACTTTAGAAACACATAATATAGAACTGGCATTGCTTAGAACATTCTGTCTTCTGTGTTTCTGTGGTATGTGTTTCTACAGTGTGTGTTTCTAACATCAGACAGCACCCCTTTCACACTCACAGATGGCCGTGCTTTGTTTTGGTTACAGATTGACTTATAACGGTCTGGTTGTTTGTAAATTAGTTATAAAATTACGCGATTTGAATAGAATAACATTGTTAACTGTCTAATGCTGGATATAGAGCATTGTTATTATACTAAGTTTCCTACAAAATGCTTACTTACTTTTCACGTATAATATACACTACTTTCAATGTTGGCGATGGAAATTAACAGATTTGATGAGCAGGGTTGCCACTACTGCTTCATCTGATCATATGATCACGTCCTATTGTTTTAAATGGTATGTTATTCTGCCACGTGCCTGGGCACATGTTAAAAATATTGATAGTATTGGCTGTCAAAACACGAAATTCTTACATGGGATAGTCCTAACAGCACAGGTACTTGGTGTGAAAAATTCAAAACATAAATGTTTAGGAATATGAATCTTAATAGAAACTGGTGAGAAGAGAAATGGTAACAGTGTGATAGCTAAACCAGATGCAATTATGCGCTTAATTCAAAATTCCAACAATACATACATCTCGGAACAGTACATCCAGCAAAAACATTCTATTATAACATAGCATGTTTATTACATAAGGTATTACTGATTGATTCTATGAAACATAGCTTGTTGAGTACACATTTAGGAACATGCCAAAGGTAATATACAAATGTGTATTTAAATATAACTATGCGACAAAAAGTAAGTTTCCGCCCCATGCACATACTCACACACACTCACACTCTCTCACACTCTCATACCCACACACACCTATATGGGACTAGCGTATCTTCCGAGGACCGCCGAGTTTAAAGTCATTAGGAGGACCTTCACAAATTAATCGGCAATGTTTGACAAATGTATATCAGTGAGATGGGGCAGTTTTTGTGATCCTATACACACAATGAAATTTCAGAAATCAAATTATTTGTAAGATTTGTGTATGGCAAGGGTGGATTTATTGTATCTCACGAGGACCATGTGTTTGATTAGCCGATACGAGGTCCTGGGAGAATTAACAAACTTTTTCACACAAATACTTAGAACAGACTAAGCGAGGACCACCATTGTTTCCTAATGGAAAAATGTACACAGCTCCATCTACAAGATACAAAACAAGGACCATTGTGATTGGCAACTGATGCTATACACAGCTCTGGTTACAAGGTACAAGTAAGGACCAGGTCCTTGCTATGCGCCCTTGAACTGTGGGATGTGCATGGCAAGAATGCTGAGATTTAAAAAACTACGTACAACGTTTTGTAAGCCTACCTTTCAGTTTAGTTGTTCTTGTAATATTCTGGTTATGTGTGCACTATGGAATAATTTGTTAGGTTGTAACTATTCTGATTGGAATGTACACCTCATGGGTGTAGCCAGGAGACTCTGTTAAGGTGTGTTACTAGGCGGAGTGTGATATTCTTTACCGCAGTGAGTTATAACTTCTCAACAGTATATCTAACAATAATAATATGACAGAAATTCAAACCTATAGTTAGTCCCTTAAGTAAACGAGCAGATGCATTTGAAACTAAGAGTAAGTTGTAAAAACTGAATATATTAACAATAGTATTTTACTCTATAACTAACAAGCCAATCAGATATAAGTAGTTTCCAATTATATATTTTTCTTAATTCTACATTAAATTTCAGTTTTATTCGTAAAATAGAATCAGTGAATTTATCTAGTTCACTGAACTAGAAACGTTTGCAAAAGCTTAGTAGGTATAACCTATTCAGTAGTATTGGCACGTGATCAGATATAATCAGTCATTGTATGTTTTACAGTTTTTCCGAGCGTACGTAAATTCGAAGAGCAGCATTTTAGCAACCGATTCAAAATAAATGTAACAAAATCTGCAGAAGCTATGTATTTCAGTCGCCGGTCCGACTGACTTGTATTATTAGACCAGGTTAAAACAGTGAAGAATATCTTGTACAGTATACGTACAATTGTGAACTTGTGTACTGCACAAAATGCTGGAGCCAACCTCCAAAAATGTAAGTATTAATAAGTGAAAGTTATCTGGCACATAACCACTGCTTTTTACATGTATAGAGAGTTTATTTCATGCTACTAAATTTTAAATGTTAAAAACTTATGTTTAGAACTTCTTATAATTAATAATTGCATAATTTATTCCGTACATGAATTACATTCTTTGGTGACATTTTTACTTGATAAACTCTTCCAGGCTTCTCGCCAGACAAAAATACTACATTCCGACACATTGTATTATTCGTGAACTTTCTCTCAAACGCCTTAAAACATATTTTCGTTCATGTATAGGACCTACACGCTAACTACATATGAACTTAAGCTACCGATGGCAACCTAGTGGCCGGTTTCACCAGCCTTCGTCAATCCCACCATGTTGGTTATTAAGCTGACAGTTCTTCAAATGTTGGTAGTTCATTAGGTTTAATTATTTAATTAAGTTCATTTCTTAAGTGAAAGTTTGGGAACTTTTTGCTTGGACAATGCTTGTTTACGGACACGGGTGATACGGATAGCGTTGTGAATTAATCCGCATATCCTCATTTAAGGGCACAGGTAAAATCCAAATATAGAGAGAAATGTCCATTACGACAGGTGTTCTTAAATGAGCAAAGAGGTTGACACACAGTATGGACACACAGTACGGACACATGTTGAATGGACACTCGTTCTAAGTAACAGTATCATGTGTTTCTCTTAATTTACGAGGTGCTAATCATTTCCAGGTTTACAGATTTATTTTTCACAGCCTTTAGATACTGTACGTAAATATCAGTACTAGAATAAATTAGTTATCAAGCTATCGAGATTTGTTAAGAAATTGTTAGTAAGTTAATCATTATTTTTAAACATAGTCCGACCTAAAACTAGCTAAGCTTGGCAAGGTAAACGTGGCGGAGAGAGGCAGAAGACGAGGGTTGCAGAGTGCTTGCCCAGGAGCAGAGACTCTGTTGCAAGTCCCACACTGCAAGTGGAAGTGACTTCTCACTGTCAGCTGGGCAACAACCGACCAGTGAGCTCGGTATACACATGCTTGCCCTCGCCACTGCTGTTCTCTTGATTAGTAGGGGCACAGCCTACCTGCGTGATACAGACTTACAAGTGACGGAGCTATAAGGGCGACATTGAAGCACACGTCAAGTAATGCTTCTCCACAACGAGCCAAACACTGAACTAGCATGTAATATTTACATTGATTTCTTTTTACAATGGGACTGTATGAGGAGTCTTCACAGGTTTTTAATTCCCACGTTTGATGTATGGGAACAGCGGATCAATAAGAACCAGAGTACCACGCTCATCGGGAAGCATATCGCCTCTATTCACAGCGCGTCGAAGTAGCATACAAGGTTTTCCGTGTAGATTTTCTACTATGCAACTTTAAGCAGTGACCCTAAAATACCCTATTATATTTTGATAGTATGAATTAAAGGTCAACGCATTCCTCTCGCTTTGCTCTTCACGAATGCAGGTGGTATTTTCGGAGTTACAGCCATCTAAAAACAGCTGCATTGAGCAATTTTGAGACGCCCAACAAGCGTACTGAATTTTTAATACTATTGAAGCATAGTTTCAAGTGTGTGTTATTTTCGTAGATAAACACAATATGAATAAGTTAGCACTTTCGCGTAAAAAAAGAATACACGTGATACGCTACAATGTCGTCCACACGTCTGTAGCAAAGTTCACTGCATGATCCAATCTGAGTTTCACATACATTCAATAGTAGTAGTTTTTGAAGTACAGCCTTCTGAAATTACAATTTTTAGTTATGTATTGGGATTTAGAAACAGTGTTTTTAATTAAAATGCCGTTCAAATTATGACATTCGGTCCTTATCCAAAATGTGTTTTTCTTCGTACATTGGCACAATGAGCACATGCGGAATAGTTTAGTTAAAAAAAACATATTTGTGGACATATTGTAACGTAAATGAAGCGCGTGGTAGGTGGCATCCATTTAACCTGTTATCCTGGTAGTTTTTGTATTTATTTAGTTACTGACTTTACACGTTAATTCTTTTGTAATCGTTATGTTTATTGGAGTGCGCTGTGAAGAGTTTCTCTTAGTGACTAATTCATTGTGTACATGTTATAAGTAAACCAATCGTAAAATTGATAGCAATACCAAGAATAGCAAATCATTAACAAACATGTCATCTAATAATACAACGGATCACACAATGCTGGCGCAATAAGTACATTCAACTATAACCACAGTAAATGCCTTCGTAGTATTATAAGATAAAGAAACAACTTATCAACCAATAAAGTGGACGTTCAAAAATTGTTAACAACATGATATCGGACAAGAAAGAACCATACATATTTTGTTTGTAATCACCACAAACGTAAAGAAAATTAAAAATGAAAACCCCTCAGTTAGACATACAGAGAATTGTACTACCAGATTCAAACAAAGTTATTGGAAATAGTTTTGACTGTTAGCCATTCATATTTATCTTTTTGATCCGACACTCAAGACTGACCCCCGTAAAACTGACAGTATGAGAAACAGTCGTTTCTTATGTCAACAAGAATAGATTTAAAGTTTGGTCTTAGCACTGTACGTATTGTGATTGCAAAACACCCTTTTTTTGGAAAACTGTAGAGTGGAAATTCTTAACAATCTAAGTGCCAAAAATATGCTTTTGAGAAGAAAGGGAAAATCAGCGATGCAAGAGTATGTGTACATATGGGACACGCAATCTTTCAACGAACATAAATTATATATTACAGGGACTTAGTTCTTACAAGACTTAAGTACTGGCACATGGTTATATTGATGTAATTAACAAAATTCAGAGTCTTTCAAGCTTTTTAAGAATCTTAGAAGACCACAAAACCCTTGACATTAATTTATGAATTCTGAGTAAAAAAACAAATCTGTATCTCAACAGGCATAAAAGATACACAAGCATTATTAAAACCACATTTGCGTCTTTTTGAAACCACGTCAGGTTGAAATTCTTAAATAATTTTTATAGTTATTGCCTAAGACTCTTCGTTGTCTCCTTAAAACTATATATGTCCAGGACCAAATATTGACTTTACGCATTAAAATGTTAGATAGATTATTCTATCTCTAGTCTCTTGAACTCATAAGACAGCCACGGCTTTGCCTGATTTCATTACACGATGCAGCCATTTTTTTTATTGAATAATAAAATACATCCAGAAGTTAGTAAGGACCCCAACTTTTCATGCCTGAAAGTGTATCAAGAAACTATAAACTAACATGATTTAACTTAATTTGACACCAGTGCCTTACATGGGATTCGAAAATGTAACCTCCCACACTGTAGACAAGTGTTCGAACCATAATGTGCTATGGAAGTACTGTTGCGACGGTAACATTTGAGGAATCATTTTTTTTTAATTTTTGCTTTTTTTCTAAAGATACCTGTTGTTGATAGTGTGGTCAGATATTTTTTTTTTCAACATTGATTTATAGTTAAGACACTTTGCTAAAGCCTTGGGGAATAAAGGCAGATTGTTTATAGCTGTATTTTAGCTGTTCATACAGCAGTTGGTTGAGATGGTAGCCGGCACCAGGAAGTTCGTAGAGTTCACTGCCTCGGTCGTAGTCAGTAAATTCCTATCGTAACTTTACTTGCTGTGTAGACGAGACAATGTCCGGGCTGTTTACTGTGCCGAGCGGTCATTAGCCAGGGGCTGTCTGGAAGTTTCGGTGGTAGTATGCCCATCTGGCACTTCTGCACAATTGCCGTGTATTTCTTTCCCCCTGCCCTCCCCCTGGTTGTGTCTGCGTCCACGTCCAGAAGTTTCTGTGACCTAGTCTGTCGCAATCCTCCTGCGTGCGGCAGTTTTTTTTCTTGTGAGGACATTCACCGCTCATTGCCCAGCTGGGTTGTGACGTAAGAGAGACACAGAGAGGGAGTTCGACTGGGCGAGTCCAATTAGGCGGTGTTTGGAGGGGAGGCTCCGCCCGTGGGCGGGTCGATAAATTGTCAAGCATAGGCGAGGGGAGCGAGTCAGTGTTTGGCGAGGCACCGTTGTGGCCGGATGTCGGCAAGACTGCGTATCAAATCATTAAGATGAGTATAGTTTCTCTCTATTTCTTTTTTTTTTTTTGGCTAGAGCATAGCTGCCAACCTCAAGGATTCAGAAATAATACAATTTTCAAAATTAGTTGTGTGTAAACGAGTCGCAGCATTTCACGTGTTGTGTATATGTATATGCCATCAAACTAAAACACTTTAGCAATTTTTTAAATAAAATACTACACTGTGTAACCTCACAATGTTGTATGCAAAAAAAATTTAGAACATGGGATTTCAGTAACAGATTTTTTAATATGAATTAACCAAACGGGGGGAAAAATTGGAAAGCTTGGATATCGTACAATAATTCACATGAATCATACAACCGTACAATAGGGCAAAAATTGTACATTGTAGGGAAAATCATAAGAGTTGGCAGCAATGCTAGGGTATTTAATGATACTTAGTACGAGAGTGTGGGGCAGTTTGGAAGGAGCTGTTATTGAAGCTATGTCTTGAAGGCAGCATGTCGGGCGATCGTACAAATAGAGTCAAGTACAGGCTGTTTGTTTGTTGACATCTTCCCGGGAAGTGAGGTTAGGCATTTCTTTATTTTTGTCGCATCCGGCGGTGTTGTGTCTTATTTGTATACATTAATAGTGGAAGGTTTGCAGCGTTCATTCAATGTTAATGATTGTAGTACGTGATAGACGATTAATTTGTCGAAGGTAACTCGTCCCTCTAATCAGATAACTTAACTGTAAAACTAATTATTTCCAGTTCTATTTCTTTTTGTAAGAAGAACTCCCATCTACGAACTGAATTATTCTGAATATTTATAACAGAATTCAACAACGTCTAGAACTTATAAATACTGTTAAACATTAGGCGATCTATCTTTTGTAATAATATCTTTTAAAAATAAAACTGTTATTGTTTTACTAAAGAACTTACCTTCTTTTATTTCTCTTTCACTTTACTCATAAATATTTTTGATAAACTGCCCGCCTCTCAGTAGTCTAGATAGTAGAAATCCTCTATAGTAATTTAAGTGTAAACTTTTAAGTAGACCAGCTATTATTATTTTTTATTTTTCACCTCTGCCTATCACCCAAAGATCCCTTTTTCCTCTCAAGTACATTCCCTCTCCCCCCCCCCCCCAATCCAAGCGACCTCTACCCCTAAGCCCCAAATTCTACCTATATTTTTAAGTTCACCCTCATCTAGTCCTGACACATATTTGGTGGAATCGCCGGTTAGTGTTTGGTTAAGGATTTATTCTGGTGACCAGGTATCTGTTTATAGGTCTTTATAGTATTGTTATCTAGTACAGCGATGGTCAACTGGCGGCCCGCGGGCCAGGTCCGGCCCGAGGCACTGTTTTATACGGCCCGCGTAAAATATCAGCCGAGAAGGGAAAATTTGCGACTGCTGTAGAATCGTCAGAATTATTAGATTTTCATTATTTCTAAACGGAACACAGCTGCCGGAGTATTATTCGTTACGAACCGTAGACATATTGCGCTACGTGCGTGGTCCGCTATATCGACTGAGCCAGCGAGCGGACGTCTACGTATTTCGAATGTAGTGTGCAGCACCGTGGCATATCCGGGCATCCGGCATCTCAGAGTAGCATGGCGGCGCGCAGTACGTAGCAAATGTAGTTGTTTACGTTTACAATTAGTAGATTATTTGAAGTTGTAGTTATTTTAAAATGTTTTCCAAGTGTAGAAAAGTGGACTCCGAAAATCGAGTTTTCAAGGAAGAATGGGAATACAAATATTTGTTTGTACTCAATAAGGACACGAAGCCTCAGTGTTTAGTTTGCCTTCAAGTGCTAGTTGTGTTAAAATAATACAATCTCAAACGGCACTTCCTATCAAATCACCACCAAAAATATGAAAATTGTTCAGGCGAGTCAAGAAAACAGCTTGTTGAACAACTGGAAAAAAAAAAAAAAATTTCTCAGCAAACCAGTGTATTGACAAGTGTGTCAAAAAACCAAGAGGCATGTCTTTTGGCCTCGTATGTTGTTAGGTACGAGCTTGCGAAAGCTAAAAAACCATTAAGTGATGGGGAATTCGTCAAAAACTGTGCAAAATGGCAGAATCATTTAATGAAGGTAAGGTGGCAAAAGAATTTAATTCTGTATCTCTGTCAAAACAAACTGTTACTAGGAGAATTGAAAATATTAGCAATCAAATATCCAAGAACATAAAAGGTGCTATTTCTGAATGCTTGTATTTTTCGTTAGCTCTCGACGAAAGCACAGATGTTACCGACACCAGTAAGTTGTTATTTTTTGTGAGAGCTATCCAAAAAGATTTCACTATTTCTGAAGAACTATTAAAAGTATGTTCTCTACATGACACAACCAAATGTGTAGATATTTTTAATGAAGTTAATAATGCTGTCGAAGAATATGGAGGTTATGAGAAACTGTATTCAGTTGTCACAGATGGTGCTAAAGCAATGGTAGGTACATCACGTGGCTTTGTTGGGATTTTAAAGCAAAAACAAGCTAACCTGCCCACGCTGCATTGCATTATATATCAGGAGGCATTGCATGCTAAATCAGTAAGTTTGTCAGGCACAATGGCTACAGTTGCCAAGATCACAAATTTGATAAGAGGGGGAAACCGTTCCTTAACTCACAGAAAATTTTTGTTATTTTTAGAAGAATTGGAATGTGCTTATGGTGATTTGTTATTACACACGGCAGTTAGATGGCTTAGTCGAGGAAAGTGCCTAATCAGATTTTTTGAACTGCGGGATGAAATACTTTCCTTTTTGCATGACAATGTTCCACATTCAACAGACCTCCAGGAAGCACTGAAGAGTAATGATTTCTTGAAAAATTTAGCATTTCTTACAGATATCACCCAACATCTGAATATTTTGAATTTGCTGTTGCAGGGAAGAAACCAGACTGTTTTCGAAATGATGGGTTTTATTGACGGAATGCGAAAAAAACTTGAAGTATTTAAGTCTGCTCTGGAACAAAATGACCTCTTTCACTTTCCAAGCTGTAAGAAGCTCTCAGATGACCAAGAAAGTGTTACTTTCGTGCAGTTTGTGGACAATATTAACCAACTGGCTTCAGAATTCCACAGGAGATTTTAAGATTTTGAAACATTTCGTCCTAGTATGGAACTTTTTAACAATGCTCTGAAGTGCAACATTCAGTGTCAGCCAAGAGAGTTGCAGCTATAACTCTGTGAACTCCAGTGTGACCCCTCTGTAAATACGTCCAAAGCAGCTGGAATAGAGTTTTGGAAACTGCTTTCGCATGAACGTTATCCTTTGTTAAGGAATTGGGCCCTGAAACTGTGTTCAATTTTCGCGAGTACATACATTTGCGAAGCTGCTTTTTCAGCAATCAAGCAAGTCAAATCGAAGACCAGGAATAGGCTTTCCGACGTGGTATTATCACATTTGCTTCGTGTGGCAACATCAAAAATACAGGTGGATTTTAAGTCATTGGTGAACAGTGTCCAAAAGCCACAGTGCTCTCACTGAGAACTCAAAAATAATAAGTGTATTTGTAAAAAGATTCTGTTTTTTATTCTAACAAGGTTTATATTTTTTAATGAAAACAGTTTAACTTTTAAATTTATATTTTGCTTTTTAGCATGTTGAAATATGGTTCATAAGTAAATTTTAACACAATATATAAAACTTGTTTCTTGTTGAAATTATATAAAATTGTGAAAAAATTAAGTAAATTTGTGGTTTGGCCCCCAAGTGTGTTTTAAAGTAATCTGTGGCCCCCGAAGTTATTGAAGTTGGTCATCACTGATCTAGTAAATGGTTGGGTACCTGGGCCACTAAGGTTTTTCCCTTGGCCACAACACTAAGGCAGCATTGGTGTTGAATAAATAGCTGGTATTATTATTTAATTAATTAGTATCAAGACCTTTTGTTAGATTGTCTATTTAATTAATTGTAAAGGTTATTTATATGAGTAGGTAAGCCAGTAGGTCAATAGGATTTTAAGGTAACAGAAATATTATTTTTTTTATTAGTAACCTAATAACTAAGCCATAACCTATTTGTTTTTATCTCTTATTTCTTTCTTTGTGTTAAATTTAACAAAAGGTGTTGTCTACCCAGAAAACTAATTTTGAACCCAGTTAGGTTAATGTTATATAATTTTATTACAACATTGAGGTTAAGTTAATTGTAAAGCCAACATTATTTTGCCACATGTAAGTTTAGGTTAGATGTTTCGAGAGAGAAAACTGCGCAGTCATACAAAGCGATTACAGGAGACACCAGGTATAATTATTGGGGTTAAGGAAGGTTCTGCTCCAGAAAACATATCAGATAACCCTTTAACAAACCAGGCAGTATCAGATAATTTAGATAATAATAATTTGAAACTTAATACCGACATTATTCCTAACCAGGCAGTAGATACCAGACTCGAGGATTTTTCGGAAATAAATATGGAATCGAGTAAATATACAATAAATCCACCCTTTTATTTTGGGAAATCTATCGAGGATGTCACAGAGTACCTGAAGAATTTTAAGAGGGGAGCTGTTGTTAATGGGTGGTCAGATAAACAGTGTGCCATTTTCCTGCCAAGCTTTTTGCGTGGAGCAGTAGCCAGATGGTACGATAGTTTAGGAGGTAAGGCAGAAGAACTAAACACATATGAATTGTTGTCGGAAGCATTGAAGTCTGCGTTTGCTAGAGTTGGTGAAGTAGAGGATTTGGAAATGAGGTTACGCATACGAACTCAGGGTCAAAATGAGTCTCTCGAGGAATTTGTGTATGATATTATTAGTATGTGCAATAAACTGGATAGTCAGATGTCTGAAGACAATAACGTTAGGTACATCTTAAGAGGTATTAGGCCTAACATTGTAGAGAAAGTAATGATGTTGGAGAACAAAACAGTGACCCAACTGATACAGAACTTCAGAAACATAGAAGCGGGGAACTACTATGCCAGAAACAGACAGGCATTAACTTTAGAGTGGGCGCAAGGGACATTGGAAAATTCAAAGTTACGCAAGTGTCTAGGTTAGAGGGAACAGCAGACTCTAGTGAGGTAGCCAGTCTGAAAGACACTATACAGGCATTAGGAAGACAAATGCAGGAAATGACAAAACAAATAAAGACACTCAGTATTGCATCCAGTAATAATAAACATCATGTCAGCCATGCTAGAGGTCCTTCTAATTGGCAGGGTACACAGAGACAAATACACCATAATGCCAACAGTTTCAGTAGTTATAACCATCAAAGACAGTCTAACCCAGCAAATAATCAAAGGATGAGAAATTTTACTAATTCTCAGAGACAGGGAAATTTTTCAGTCTCTAGACCACAACGAACCCCTGATGGGAAACCAGTTTGCTATGGTTGTGGGAAATCTGGACATGTGAGGAGAAATTGTCTATCAAATGTACAGGGTAATTTAAGAAATAATACTAAGGGAAACGACCAAGGGCTAATCATGTTAGGGGTAGTGGTTCGTCCCACAAACTCAGGGTTTCACTATCAACGGACTCGGGTATCATGAGTTTGGGTGCCTACCTTTTTGGCAAGCCAACCCCTATTTTTGTGGATAGTGGTGCTGCAGTATCTTTAATAGATAACAGGCTAGTACCTACCCAGTTTTGGAGGGAGGCCGAACACAAGGTATTTTCTGGCGTGACCGGACAAAACCAAGTTATTTCATATATGATAAATTTAAAATTAAGCATGCTTGGTACACTCACCCTGTAGGCGTTGTTAATGCACCATTAGATGGAGTAATTCTAGGTTGTGACTTTTTGGCTAAATATCAGGCTCAGTTAAGTTTCAATGAAAGAGGAGGCTGCCATGTAGTATTAAATTATCCACAGTATGGTTTGCGAAACATTCCTGCAGCAATACGAGAAGCTAATAACACTGAATACAGGGATAAGACAGAGATCAAATTAAACCCTGAAGTAGAGGAAACAACACCACTGTCAATACAGCTAGACAGGCAGGAACCCAGAGAAAACTTTGGTTATGTTACAGTAGGAGAACATGTTAGGTTAGAACCTCGAGTACACCAGATTATTGACATCACATTTGAAGGTAATGAGCTTCCTGACGAGGCGTTGATGGAGCCAATTGAAAACTTGTATGATAAGTATTCTATTTTGGTACCATGTAGCATTGTGGTAACAAACAAACAAAATTGTGGATAACTAATGTAGCTAATTATGCAGTTATATTACCCAAGAACATGAAATAAGGGGTACTTCATGAATTTGAAAACACACATCCTGGTAAGACACAAAAGCCTATTCAGGTCAGACATGTTAAGGAAAGTGATTATTTTGATGAAACCAAATTAGACATCAACCCAAACCTAACCCCTGAACAGAAATCCAAATTGAGAGATAATTTGTATAAGTATAGGAGATGTTTCAGTTGGACACCTAACCAAATTGGACGTACACACGAGGAAGTGGTAACATTGGACACAGGAGACAGTCCTCCGATCAGTTCTGTACCATATAGGGTATCCCCAGGAGAGCGTGAGGTTATACACAACATTGTACAGGAACATATTCAGAATGGTATTGTGAAACCATGTAGCACG
>PNEQ01047417.1:0-27989 GCA_003012365.1 Medauroidea extradentata
ACACATGCAGGATATAACATTAGTAGGCACTATGTCTGTGTAGCGCAAGAGGGTACTATCTACAGTGACACATGCAGGTAATAACAGCAGTAGGCACGATGTAAGTGTAGTGTAAGAGGGTACTATCTACAGTGACACTTTAAGGTTATAACAGTAGTAGGCATGATGACTGTGTACCACACAAGGGGACTCTTTACAGAGACACATGCAGAATAAAACAGCAGTAGGCACGTTTTCTGTGTAGTGCAAGAGGGGACTATCTACAGTGACACATGCAGATTATAAAAGTAGAAGGCAAGATGTTTTGTATTACATGAGGGTACTATCTACAGTGACAGATGCAGGATAAAAAAGCAGTAGGCACGATGTCTGTGTAATGCAAGAGGGGACTATCTACAGTGACACATGCAGATTATAACAGTAGTACGCACGATGTTGTGTAATGCAAGAGGGTACTATCTACAGTGACATATGCAGGAAATACCAGTAGTAGGCACGATGTCTGTGTACCGCAAGAGATTACTATCTAGAGTGACACATGCAGGATATAACAGGATTAGGTACGATGTCTGTTTACCGCAAGAGGGTACTATCTACAGTGAAACATGCAGGATATAACAGTAGTAAGCACGACGTCTGTGTACCACAAGAGGGTACTCTTTACAGTGACATATGCAGGTTGTAACAGTAGAAGCACTATATCAGTGTAGCACAAGAGGGTACTATCTACAGTGACACATGCAGGATATAACAGCAGTAGCCACGATGTCTGTGTACGGCAAGAGGAGACTATCTACAGTGATTCATGCAGGATATAACAGTAGTAATCACGATGTATGTGTACCACAAGAGGGGAATCTTTACATTGACACATGCAGGTTATAACAGTAGTAGGCATGAAGCCTGTGTAGCACAAGAGGGTACTATCTACAGTGACACATGCAGGTTATAATAGTAGTAGGCACGATGTCTGTTTACCACAAGAGGGGACTCTTTACATTGATACATGCAGGTTATAACTGAAGAAGCACTATGTCTGTGTATCACAAGATAGTTCTATCTACAGTGACACATGCAGTATATAACAGCAGTAGGCACGATGTCTAAGTACTGCAAGAGGGGACTATCTACAGTGACAAATGCAGGTTATAACAGTAGTAGGCACGATGTCTGTGTACCGCAAGATGAAATTATTTACAGTGACACATGAAGGATATAACAGTAGTAGGCACGATGTCTGTGTACCGCAAGAGGGGTATCTTTACAGTGACACATGCAGGTTATAACAGTAGTAGGCCCGATGTCTGTGTACCGCAAGAGGAGACTTTCTACAGTGATACATGCAGGATATAACAGTAGTAATCACGATGTCCGTGTACCACAAGAGGGGACTCTTTACAGTGACACATGCAGGTTGTAACAGTAGTAGGCACGAAGTCTGAGTAGCATAAGAGGGTACTATCTACAGTGACACATGCAGGATATAACAGCAGTTGGCACGATGTCTGTGTACCGCAAGAGGAGACTATCACGTGATTCATGCAGGATATAACAGTAGTAAACACGATGTTTGTGTACTACAAGAGGGGACTCTTTACAGTGACACATGCAGGTTGTAACAGTAGTAGGCAGGAAGTCTGTGTAGCACAAGAGGGTACTATCTAAATTGACACATGCAGGATATAACAGCAGTAGCCACGATGTCTGTGTACCACAAGAGGATACTGTCTACAGTAATACATGCAGGATATAACAGTAGTAAGCACGATGTATGTGTACCACAAGAGGGGAATCTTTACATTGACACATGCAGGTTATAACAGTAGTAGGCATGAAGTCTGTGTAGCACAAGAGGGTACTATCTACAGTGACACATGCAGGTTATAATAGTAGTAGGCACGATGTCTGTTTACCACAAGAGGGGACTCTTTACATTGATACATGCAGGTTATAACTGAAGATGCACTATGTCTGTGTATCACAAGATGGTACTATCTACAGTGACACATGCAGGATATAACAGCAGTAGGCACGATGTCTGTGTACTGCAAGAGGGGACTATCTACAGTGACACATGCAGGTTATAATAGTAGTAGGCACGATGTCTGTGTACCGCAAGATAAAATACTTTACAGTGACACATGAAGGATATAACAGTAGTAGACACGATGTCTGTGTACCGCAAGAGGGGAATCTTTACAGTGACACATGCATGTTATAACAATAGAACCACGATGGCTGTGTAACACACGAGGGTACTATTTACAGTGACACATGCAGGTTATAACATTTGTAGATACGATGTCTGTGTAGCACAAGAGGGGACACTTTAAAGTGACACATGCAGGATATAACAGCAGTAGGCACAATGTACGTGTAGTGCAAGAAGATACTATCTACAGTGACACATTCAGGATATAACAGCAGTAGGCGCGATGTCTGATTACCGCAAGAGAGGACTCTTTATAGTGATACATGCAGGTTATAATTGTATAAGCACTATGTCTGTATAACAAGAGGGTACTATCTACAGTGACACATGCAGTATATAATAGCAGTAAACACGATGTCTGTGTACTGCAAGAGGGGACTATCTACAGTGACACATGCAGGTTATAATAGTAGTAGGCACGATGTCTGTGTACCGCAAGATAAAATACTTTACAGTGACACATGAAGGATATAACTGTAGTAGGCACGATGTCTGTGAACCGCAAGAGGGGAATCTTTACTGTGACACATGCATTTTATAACAATAGAACCACGATGGCTGTGTAACACACGAGGGGACTATCTACAGTGACACATGCAGGATATAACAGTAGTAGGCACTATGACGGTGTAGAGGAAGAGGGGAGCATTTACAGTGACACATGCAGGTTATAACAGTAGTAGGCACGATGAATGTGTACCACAAGAGGGGACTATCTACAGTGACACATGCAGGTTATAATAGTAGTAGGCACGATGTCTGTGTACCGCAAGATAAAATACTTTACAGTGACACATGAAGGATATAACAGTAGTAGGCACGATGTCTGTGTACTGCAAGAGGAGACTATCACGTGATTCATGCAGGATATAACAGTAGTAAACACGATGTCTGTGTACCACAAGAGGGGACTCTTTACAGTGACACATGCAGGTTGTAACAGTAGTAGGCAGGAAGTCTGTGTAGCACAAGAGGGTACTATCTAAATTGACACATGCAGGATATAACAGCAGTAGCCACGATGTCTGTGTACCGCAAGAGGATACTGTCTACAGTGATACATGCAGGATATAACAGTAGTAAGCACGATGTATGTGTACCACAAGAGGGGAATCTTTACATTGACACATGCAGGTTATAACAGTAGTAGGCATGAAGTCTGTGTAGCACAAGAGTGTACTATCTACAGTGACACATGCAGGTTATAATAGTAATAGGCACGATGTCTGTTTACTACAAGAGATGACTCTTTACATTGATACATGCAGGTTATAACTGAAGAAGCACTATGTCTGTGTATCACAAGATGGTACTATCTACAGTGACACATGCAGGATATTACAGCAGTAGGCACGATGTCTGTGTACTGCAAGAGGGGACTATCTACAGTGACACATGCAGGTTATAACAGTAGTAGGCACGATGTCTGTGTACCGCAAGATGAAATTATTTACAGTGACACATGAAGGATATAACAGTAGTAGGCACGATGTCTGTGTACCGCAAGAGGGGTATCTTTACAGTGATACATGCAGGTTATATCTGTAGAAGCACTATGTCTGTGTAGCACAAGAGGGTACTATCTACAGTGACACATGCAGGATATAACAGCAGTAGGCACGATGTCTGTGTACTGCAAGAGGGGACTATCTACAGTGACACATGCAGGTTATAATAGTAGTAGGCACGATGTCTGTGTACCGCAAGATAAAATACTTTACAGTGACACATGAAGGATATAACAGTAGTAGGCACGATGTCTGTGTACCGCAAGAGGGGACTCTTTACAGTGACACATGCATGTTATAACAATAGAACCACGATGGCTGTGTAACACACGAGGGTACTATTTACAGTGACACATGCAGGTTATAACTTTTGTAGATACGATGTCTGTGTAGCACAAGAGGGGACACTTTAAAGTGACACATGCAGGATATAACAGCAGTAGGCACAATGTACGTGTAGTGCAAGAAGTTACTATCTACAGTGACACATTCAGGATATAACAGCAGTAGGCGCGATGTCTGATTACCGCAAGAGAGGACTCTTTATAGTGATACATGCAGGTTATAATTGTATAAGCACTATGTCTGTATAACAAAAGAGGGTACTATCTACAGTGACACATGCAGTATATAATAGCAGTAAACACGATGTCTGTGTACTGCAAGAGGGGACTATCTACAGTGACACATGCAGGTTATAATAGTAGTAGGCACGATGTCTGTGTACCGCAAGATAAAATACTTTACAGTGACACATGAAGGATATAACTGTAGTAGGCACGATGTCTGTGAACCGCAAGAGGGGAATCTTTACTGTGACACATGCATTTTATAACAATAGAACCACGATGGCTGTGTAACACACGAGGGGACTATCTACAGTGACACATGCAGGATATAACAGTAGTAGGCACTATGACGGTGTAGAGCAAGAGGGGAGCATTTACAGTGACACATGCAGGTTATAACAGTAGTAGGCACGATGAATGTGTAGTGCAAGAAGGTACTATCTAAAGTGACACATGCAGGATATAATTGTAATTGGCACTAAGTCTGTGTAGCATAAGAGGGTACTATCTACAGTGACACATGCAGGATATAACTGCAGTAGCTACGATGTCTGTGTACCGCAAGAGGGGACTATCTACAGTGACACAAGCAGGATATAACAGTAGTGAGCACGATGTCTGTGTACCACAAGAGGGGACACTTTACAGTGACTCATGCAGGTTATAACAGTAGTAGGCACGAAGTATGTGAAGCGAAAGAGGGTACTATCTACAGTGACACATGCAGGTTATAACAGTAGTAGGCGCGATGTCTGTTTACCGCAAGAGAGGACTCTTTACAGTTATACATGCAGGTTATAATTGTATAAGCACTATGTCTGTGTAGCACAAGAGGGTACTATCTACAGTGCCACATGCAGGATATGACAGCAGTAGGCACGATGTATGTGTAGTGCAAGAAGTTACTATCTTCAGTGACACATGCAGGATATAACAGTAGTAGGCACGATGTATGTGTACTGCAAGAGGGTACGACTTACAGTGACACGTGCAGGTTAAAACAGTAGTAGGCACGATGTCTGTGTAGTGCAAGAGGGTACTAACCACAGTGACACTTTCAGTTTATAACAGTAGTAGGCACGATATCTGTGTAGCACACAAGGGGACTCTTTACAGTGACACATGCAGGTTATAACAGCAGTAGGCGCGATGTGTGTGTACCACAAGAGGGGCTATCTACAGTGACACATAAAGGATATAACAGTAGTAGGCAGATGTCTGTGTAGCGCAAGAGGGGATTCTTTACAGTGACGCATGCAGGTTATAATAGTAGTAGGCACGATGTCTGTTTACCACAAGAGGGGACTCTTTTCATAGATACATGAAGGTTATAACTAAAGAAGCACTATGTCTGTGTACCACAAGATGGTACTATCTACAGTGACTCAAGCAGGATATAACAGCAGTAGCCACGATGTCTGTGTACCGCAAGAGGAGACTATCTACAGTGACACATGCAGGTTATAATAGTAGTAGGAACGATGACTGTGTAGTGCAAGAGGGTACTATTTACAGTGACACGTGCAGGTTATAACAGTAGTAGGCACGATGTCTGTGTAGTGCAAGAGGGTACTATCTACAGTGACACATGCAGGTTATAACATTAGTAGCTACGATGTCTGTGTAGCACACGAGGGGACACTTTACAGTGACACATGCACGTTATAACAGCAGTAGGCGCGATGCCAGTGTAGCACAAGAGGGGCTATCTACAGTGACACATGCAGGATATAACAGTAGTAGGCAGATGTCTGTGTAGCGCAAGTGATGACCCTTTACAGTGACAATGGCAGGATAAAACAGCAGTAGGCACGATGTCTGTGTAGTGCAAGAGGGGACTATCTACAGTGACACATGCAGATTATAACAGTAGTAGGCACGATGTTGTGAAATGCAAGTGGGTACTATCTACAGTGACACATGCAGGATATACCAGTAGTAGGCACGATGTCTGTGTACTGCAAGAGGGTACTATCTACAGTGACCCAAGTAGGATAAAACAGCAGTAGGCACGATGTCTGTGTAGTGAAAGAGAAGACTATCTATAGTGACACATGCAGGTTATAACAGTAGTAGGCACGATGTCTTGGAACCGCAAGATAGAACTATCTACAGTGACACAGCTGTAGGCACGATGTCTGTGTACCGCAAGAGGGGACTCTTTACATTGATACATGCAGGTTATAACTGAATATGCACTATGTCTGTGTATCACAAGATGGTACTATCTACAGTGACACATGCAGGATATAACAGCAGTAGGCACGATATCTGTGTACTGCAAGGTGGGACTATCTACAGTGACACATGCAGGTTATAACAGTAGTAGGCACGATGTCTGTGTACCGCAAGATGAAATTATTTACTGTGACACATGAAGGATATAACAGTAGTAGGCACGATGTCTGTGTACCGCAAGAGGGTTATCTTTACAGTGACACATGCAGGATATAACAGTAGTCGGAACGAAGTCTGTGTAGCACAAGAGGGTACTATCTACAGTGACACATGCAGGTTATAACAGTAGTAAGCTCGATGTCTTGTGTACCGCAAGAGGGGACTCTTTACAGTGACACATGCACGTTATAACAGTAGGAGCACTATGTCTGTATAGCACAAGAGGGTACTATCTACAGTGACACATGCAGGATATAACAGCAGTACGCACGATGTCTGTGTACTGCAAGAGGGGACTATCTACAGTGACACATGCAGGTTATAATAGTAGTAGGCACGATGTCTGTGTACCGCAAGATAAAATTCTTTACAGTGACACATGAAGGATATAACAGTAGTAGGCACGATGTCTGTGTACCGCAAGAGGGGAATCTTTACAGTGACACATGCATGTTATAACAATAGAACCACGATGGCTGTGTAACACACGAGGGTACTATCTACAGTCTCACATGCAGGTTATAACATTTGTAGATACGATGTCTGTGTAGCACAAGAGGGGACACTATAAAGTGACACGTGCAGGATATAACAGCAGTAGGCACAATGTACGTGTAGTGCAAGAAGTTACTATCTACAGTGACACATTCAGGATATAACAGCAGTAGGCGCGATGATGTGTACCACAGGAGGAGACTATCTACAGTGACACATGGAGGATATAACAGTTGTAGAGACTATGACTGTGTAGAGCAAGAGGGGAGCATTTACAGTGACACATGCAGGTTATAACATTAGTAGGCATAATGAATGTGTAGTGCAAGAAGGTACTATCTAAAGTGACACATGCAGGATATAACAGAAATTGGCACTATGTCTGTGTTGCACGAGAGGGTACTATCTACATTGACACATGCATGATATAACAGCAGTAGGCACGATGTATGTGAGGTGCAAGAAGTTACTATCTTCAGTGACACATGCAGGTTATAACAGTAGTAGGCACGATGTCTTGGAACCGCAAGATAGAACTATCTACAGTGACACATGAAGGATATAAAAGCTGTAGGCACGATGTCTGTGTACCGCAAGAGGAAACTCTTTACAGTGACACATGCAGGCTATAACAGCAGTAGGCACGATGTGTGTGTAGTGCAAGAGGGGACTATCTACAGTGACACATGCAGGATATTCCAGTAGAAGACACGATGTCTGTGTACTGCAAGATGGTACTATCTACAGTGACACATGTAGGTTGTAACAGTAGATGCAATATGTCTGTGTAGCACAAGTGGGTACTATCCACAGCGACACAAGCAGGTTATAACAGTAGTAGGGACAATGTCTGTGTAGCGCAAGAGGGTACTATTTACCGTGACACATGCAGGTTTTAACAGTAGTAAGTACGATGTCTTGTGTACCGCAAGAGGGGACTCTTTACAGTGACACATGCAGGTTATAACAGTAGGAGCACTATGTCTGTGTAGCACAAGAGGGTACTATCTACAGTGACACATGCAGGATATAACAGCAGTACCCACGATGTCTGTGTACCGCAAGAGGAGACTATCTACAGTTATACATGCAGGATAAAACAGTATTAAGCACGATGTATGTGTACCACAAGAGGAGAATCTTTACATTGACACATGCAGGTTATAACAGTAGTAGGCATGAAGTCTGTGTAGCACAAGAGGGTACTATCTACAGTGACACATGCAGGTTATAATAGTAGTAGGCACGATGTCTGTTTACCACAAGAGGGGACTCTTTACATTGATACATGCAGGTTATAAATGAAGATGCACTATGTCTGTGTATCACAAGATGGTACTATCTACAGTGACACATGCAGGATATAACAGCAGTAGGCACGATATCTGTGTACTGCAAGGTGGGACTATCTACAGTGACACATGCAGGTTATAACAGTAGTAGGCACGATGTCTGTGTACCGCAAGATGAAATTATTTACAGTGACACATGAAGGATATAACAGTAGTAGGCACGATGTCAGTGTACCGCAAGAGAGGTATCTTTACAGTGACACATGCAGGATATAACAGTAGTCGGCACGAAGTCTGTGTAGCACAAGAGGGTACTATCTGCAGTGACACATGCAGGTTATATTAGTAGTAGGCACGATGTCTGTTTACCACAAGAGGGGACTCCTTCCTGTGACACATGCAGGATATAACAGTAGTAAGCTCGATGTCTTGTGTACCGCAAGAGGGAACTCTTTACAGTGACTCATGTAGGTTATAACTGTAGTACGCACGAAGTCTGTGAAGCAAAAGAGGGTACTATCTACAGTGACACATGCAGGTTATAACAGTAGTAGGCGCGATGTCTCTTTACCGCAAGAGAGGACTCTTTATAGTGATACATGCAGGTTATAATTCTATAAGCACTATGTCTGTGTAGCACAAGAGGGTACTATCTACAGTGACACATGCAGGATATAACAGCAGTAGGCACGATGTATGTGTAGTGCAAGAAGTTACTATCTTCAGTGACACATGCAGGATATAACAGTAGTAGGCACGATGTATGTGTAGTGCAAGAAGTTACTATCTTCAGTGACACATGCAGGATATAACAGTAGTAGGCACGATGTATGTGTACTGCAAGAGGGTACTATTTACAGTGACACGTGCAGGATATAACAGCAGTAGGCACGATGTATGTGTAGTGCAAGAAGTTACTATCTTCAGTGACACGTGCAGGTTAAAACAGTAGTAGGCACGATTTCTGTGTAGTGCAAGAGGGTATTATCCACAGTGACACTTTCAGTTTATAACTGTAGTAGGCACGATGACTGTGTAGCACACGAGGGGACTCTTTACAGTGACACATGCAGGTTATAACAGCAGTAGGCGCGATGCCTGTGTACCACAAGAGGGGCTATCTACAGTGACACATGAAGGATATAATAGTATTAGGCTGATGTCTGTGTAGCGCAAGAGGGGATTCTTTACAGTGACGAATGCAGGTTATAACAGTAGTAGGCATAATGTCTGTGTAGCGCAAGAGGGTACTATTTACCGTGACACATGCAGGTTTTAACAGTAGTAAGCACGATGTCTTGTGTACCGCAAGAGGGGACTCATTATAGTGACACATGCAGGTTTTAATAGTAGGAGCACTATGTCTGTGTAGCACATGAGTGTACTATCTACAGTGACACATGCAGGTTATAATAGTAGTAGGCACGATGTCTGTGTACCGCAAGATAAAATTCTTTACAGTGACACATGAAGGATATAACAGTTTTAGGCCCGATGTCTGTGTACCGCAAGAGGGGAATCTTTACATTGACTGATGCAGGTTATAACAATAGAAGCACCATGTCTGTGTAACACAAGAGGGGACTCATTAAAGTGACACATGCAGGATATAACAGCAGTAGGCACGATGTCTGTGTACCGCAAGAGGGTACTATTTACAGTGACTCGTGCAGGTTATAACAGTAGTAAGCACGATGTCTGTGTAGTGCAAGAGGCGAATCTTTACAGTGACTGATGCAGGTTATAACAATAGAAGCACCATGTCTGTGTAACACAAGAGGGGACTCATTAAAGTGACACATGCAGGATATAACAGCAGTAGGCACGATGTCTGTGTACCGCAAGAGGGTACTATTTACAGTGACTCGTGCAGGTTATAACAGTAGTAAGCACGATGTCTGTGTAGTGCAAGAGGGTACTATCTACAGTGACACATGCAGGTTATAACATTAGTATATACAATTTCTGTTTAGCACAAGAGGGGACTCTTTAAAGTGACACAAGCAGGATACAACAGCAGTAGGCACGATATATGTGTACTGCATGAAGGTACTATCTACAGTGACACATGCAGGATATAACAGTATTAGGCACGATGTCTGTGTACCACAAGAGGGTACTATTTACAGAGACACGTGCAGGTTATAACAGTAGTAGGAACGATGACTGTGTAGTGCAAGATGGTACTATTTACAGAGACACGTGCAGGTTATAACAGTAGTAGGCACGATGTCTGTGTAGTACAAGAGGGTACTATCTACAGTGACACATGAAGGTTATAACATTAGTAGCTACGATGTCTGTGTAGCACACGAGGGGACACTTTACAGTGACTCATGCATGTTATAACAGCAGTAGGCGCTATGCCAGTGTAGCACAAGAGGGGCTATCTACAGTGACACATGCAGGATATAACAGTAGTAGGCAGATGTCTGTGTAGCGCAAGAGATGACCATTTACAGTGACAATGGCAGGATAAAACAGCAGTAGGAACGATGTCTTTGTTGTGCAAGAGGGGACTATCTACAGTGACACATGCAGATTATAACAGTAGTAGGCACGATGTTGTGAAATGCAAGTGGGAACTATCTACAGTGACACATGCAGGTTATAACATTAGTGGAAACGATGTCTGTGAATCACAAGAGGGGATTCTATACAGTGACAATTGCCGGTTATAACAGTAGTAGGCACAATGTCTGTGTAGCGCAAGAGGGTACTATTTACCGTGACACATGCAGGTTTTAACAGTAGTAAGCACGATGTCTTGTGTACCGCAAGAGGGGACTCTTTACAGTGTCACATGCAGGTTATAACAGTAGGAGCACTATGTCTGTGTAGCACATGAGTGTACTATCTACAGTGACACATGCATGATATAACAGTAGTAGGCACGATGTCTGAGTACCGCAAGAGGGGACTATCTACAGTAACACATGCAGGATATAAGAGTAGTAGGCACGATGTCTATGTACCTCAAGATAAAACTCTTTACAGTGACACATGAAGGATATAACAGTTGTAGGCCCGATGTCTGTGTACCGCAAGAGGGGAATCTTTACAGTGACACATGCAGGTTTTAACAATAGAAGAACCATGTCTGTGTAACACAAGAGGGGACTCATTAAAGTGACACATGCAGGATATAACAGTAGTAGGCACGATGTTTGTGTACTGCAAGAGGGTACTATCTACAGTGACACAAGTAGGATAAAACAGCAGTAGGCACGATGTCTGTGTAGTGAAAGAGAGGACTATCTACAGTGACACATGCAGGTTATAACAGTAGTAGGCACGATGTCTGTGTACCGCAAGAGGGTACTATCTACAGTGAAACATTCAGGATACAACAGGAGTAGGACGATGTCTGTTTACCGCAAGACGCTATTATCTCTAGTGAAACATGCAGGATATAACAGTTGTAGGCACAATGTCTGTATACCGCAAGAGGGGACTATATACAGTGACACATGTATGATAAAACAGCAGTAAGCACGATGTCTGTGTAGTGAAAGAGAGGACTATCTACAGTGACACATGCAGGTTATAACAGTAGTAGGCACGATGTCTGTGTACTGCAAGATGGTACTATCTACAGTGACACATGCAGGTTGTAACAGTAGATGCAATATGTCTGTGTAGCACAAGTGGGTACTATCCACAGTGACACAAGCAGGTTATAACAGTAGTAGGCACGATGTCTTTTTACCGCAAGAGGGGACTCTTTTCAGTGATACATGAAGGTTATAATTGTATAAGCACAATGTCTGTGTAACAAAAGACGGATTCTATCTAAAGTGACACATGCAGGTTATAACATTAGTGGAAACGATGTCTGTGTAACACAAGAAGGGATTCTATACAGTGACAAATGCGGGTATAACAGTAGTAGGCACGATGTCTGTGTAGCGCAAGAGGGTTCTATTTACTGTGACACATGCAGGTTTTAACAGTAGTAAGAACGATGTCTTGTGTACCACAAGAAGGGACTATTTACAGTGACAAATGCAGGTTATAACAGTAGGAGCACTATGTCTGTATAGCACAAGAGGATACTATCTACAGTGACACATGCAGGATATAACAGCAGTAAGCACGATGTCTGTGTACCGCAAGAGGGGACTATCTACAGTGACACATGCAGGTTATAACAGTAGTAGGCACCATGTCTATGTACTGCAAGATGGAACTCTTTACAGTGACATATGAAGGGTATAACAGTAGTAGGCAGGATGTCTGTGTACCGCAAGAGGGGACTCTTGACAGTGATACATGCAGGTTATAATTTTATAAGCACGATGTCTATGAAACACAAGAGGGGACTCTTTAAATGACACATGCAGGATATAACAGGTGTAGGCACGATGTATTTGTAGTGCAAGAAGGTATTATCTACAGTGACATATGCAGGATATAACAGTAGTAGGCACGATGTCTGTGTACTACAAGAGGGTACTATTTACAGTGACACGTACAGGTTATTACAGTAGTAGGCACGATGTCTGTGTAGTGCAAGAGGGTAATATCTACATTGACACATGCATGTTATAACATTAGAAGATACGATGTCTGTTTAGCACAAGAGGGGACTTTTTAAAGTGACACATGCATACGATGTATGTGTAGTGCAAGAAGGTACTATCTACAGTGACATATGCAGGATATAACAGTTGTATGCACGATGTCTGTGTACCGCAAGAGGGTACTATTTACAGTGACTCATGCAGGTTATAACAGTTGTGGGCACGATGTCTGTTTAGTGCAAGAAGGTACTACCTACAGTGACACATTCAGGTTATAAGAGTAGTAGGCGTGATGTCTGTGTAGCACACAAGGGGACTCTTTACAGTGACACATGCAGGTTATAACAGCAGTATACGCGATGCCTGTGTAGCACAAGAGGGGCTATCTACAGTGACACATGCAGTATATAACATTAGTAGGCAGATGTCTGTGTAGAACAGAAGAGATGACTCTTTACAGTGACACATGCAGGATAAAACAGCAGTAGGCGCGATATCTGTGTAACGGAAGAGGGTACTATTTTCCGTGACACATGCAGGTTATAACATTATGAACACTATGTCTGTGTAGCACATAAGGGTACTATCTACAGTGTCACATGCATGATATAACAGCTGTAGGCACGATGTCTGTGTACCACAAGAGGGGACTATCTACAGTGACTCATGCAGGTTATAACAGTAGAAGCACGATGTCTGTGTCCGCAATAAAAACTCTTTACAGTTACACATGAAGGATATAACAGTAGTAGACACGAAGTCTGTGTACCGCAAGATGGTACTATCTACAGTGACACCTGCAGGATATAAATCTGTAGGCATGATGTCTGTGTAGAGCAAGAGGGGAGTCTTTACAGTGACACATGCAGGTTATAACAGTAGTGGGCACGATGTATGTGTAGTGCAAGATGGTACTATCTACAGTGACACATGCAGGATATAACAGTAATTGGCACTATGTCTGTGTAACAAAATACGGTACTTTCTAAAGTGACACATGCAGGTTGTAACATTAGTAGAAACGATGTCTGTGTAGCACAAGAGTAGATTCTATACAGTGACAATTGCAGGTAAAACAGTAGTAGGCACGATAATATGTAATGCAAGAGGGTACTATCTACAGTGACACATGCAGGATATACCAGTAGTAGGCACGACGTCTGTGTACCGCAAGAGGGGAAACTTTACAGTGACATATGTAGGTTATAACAGTAGGAACACTATGTCTGTGTAGCACAAGAGTGTACTATCTACATTGACACATGCAGGATATAACAGCAGTAGGCACGATGTCTGTGTACTGCAAGAGGGGACTATCTACAGAGACACATGCAGGTTATAACAGTAGTAGGCACGATGTCTGTGTACCGCAAGATGAAATTCCTTAAATTAACAATGAAGGATATAACAGTAGTAGGCACGATGTCTGTGTACCGCAAGAGGAGAAACTTTCCAGTGACACATGCAGGTTGTAACATTAGTAGATACAATGTCTGTGTAGCACAAGAGGGGACTCTTTAAAGTGACACATGAAGGATATAACAGCAGTAGGCACGATGTATGTGTAGTGAGAGAAGGTACTATCTACAGTGACACATGCAGGTTATAACAGCAGTAGGCGCGATGCCTGTGTATCACAAGAGGAGACTATCTACAGCGGCACATGCATGATATAACAGTAGTAGGCACGATGACTGTGTACCGCAAGAGGGGATTCTCTACAGTGACACATGCATGTTATAACAGTAGTAGGCGCGATGTATGTGTAGTGCAAGAAGGTACTATCTGCAGTAACACATGCAGGATATAACAGTAATTGGCACTATGTCTGTGTATCGGAAGAGGGTACTATCTACAGTGACACATGCAGGATATAACTGCAGTAGCCACGAAATCTATGTACCGCAAGAGGAGACTATCTACAGTTACACATGCAGGATATAACAGTAGAAATCACGATGTCTGTGTACCGCAAGAGGGGATTCTTTACAGTGACACATGCAGGTTATAACAGTATTAGGCATGAAGTCTGTGTAGCACAAGTGGGTACTATCTACAGTGACACATGCAGGTTATATCAATAGTAGGCACGATGACTGTGTAGCATACGAGGGGACTCTTTACAGTGACACATTCAGGTTATAACAGCAGTAGGCGCGATGCCTGTGTAGCACAAGAGGGACTATTTACAGTGATACATGCAGGATATAACAGTAGTAGGCAGATGTCTGTGTAGCGCAAGAGGGGATTCTTTACAGTGACACATGCAGGTTATAACAGTAGTAGTCTTAATGTCTGTGTAGCGCAAGATAAAACTCTTTTTTAAGTTGACACATGAAGGATATAACAGTAGTAGGCACGATGTCTGTGTACCGCAAGAGGGTACTATTTATAGTGACACGTGCAGGTTATAACAGTAGTGAGCACGATGTCTGTGTAGTGCAAGACGGTACATTCTACAGTGACACTTTCAGGTTATAACATTAGTAGGCACGTTGACTGTGTAGCACACGAGGGGACTCTTTACAGTGACACATGCAGTTTATAACAGCAGTAGGCGCGATGCCTGTAAAGCACAAGAGGGGCTATCTACAGTGACACATGCAGGACATAACAGTAGTAGGCAGATGTCTGTGTAGCGCAAGACGTCATTCTTTACAGTGACACATGCAGGATAAATCAGTAGTAGGCACAATGTCTGTGTAGCGCAAGAGGGTACTATTTACCGTGACACATGCAGGTTTTAACAGTAGTAAGCACGATGTCTTGTGTACCGCAAGAGGGGACTCTTAACAGTGACACATGCAGGTTATAACTGTAGGAGCACTATGTCTGTGTAGCACATAAGGGTACTATCTTCAGTGACACATGCATGATATAACAGCATTTGGCACGAAGTCTTTGCACCGCAAGAGGGGACTATCTACAGTGACACATGCAGGTTATAACAGTAGTAGGCACGATGTCTGTGTACCGCAAAAGGGTACTATTTACAGTGACACGTGCAGGTTATAACAATAGTAGGCACGATTTCTGTGTAGTCCAAGAGTGTACTATCTACAATGACACATGCATGTTATAACATTAGTAGATACGATGTCTGTGTAGCAGATTAGGGTACTATTTACAGTGACACAAGCAGGTTATAACAATAGAAGCAACATGTCTGTGTAATACAAGAGGGGACACTTTAAAGTGACACATGCAGGATATAACAACAGTAGGCACGATGTATGTGTAGTGCAAGAATGTACTATCTACAGTGACACATGCAGGATATAACAGTAGTTGGCACGATGACTGTGTACCGCAAAAGGGTACTATTTACAGTGACACGTGCAGGTTACAACAATAGTAGGCACGATGTCTGTGTAGTCCAAGAGGGTACTATCTACAATGACACATGCATGTTATAACATTAGTAGATACGATGTCTGTGTAGCACAAGACGGTACTATTTACAGTGACACATGCTGGTTATAACAGTAGTAGGCGCGATGTCTGTGTACAGCAAGAGAGGAATCTTTACAGTGACACAAGCAGGTTATAACAATAGAAGCACCATGTCTGTGTAATACAAGAGGGGAATCTTTAAAGTGACACATGCAGGATATAACAGCAGTAGGCACGATGAACGTGTAGTGCAAGAAGTTACTATCTACAGTGACACATGCAGGATATAACAGTAGTAAGCACGAAATCTGGCTAACAAAAGAGGGTACTATCTAAAGTGACACATGCAGGTTATAACATTAGTAGAAACGATGTCTGTGTAGCATAAGAGGGGATTCTATACAGTGACAATTGCAGGTATAACAGTAGTAGGCACGATGTCTGTTTAGCGCAAGATGGTACTATTTTCCGTGACACATGCAGGTTATAACATTATGAGCACTATGTCTGTATAGCACAAGTGTGTACTATCTACAGTGTTACATGCAGGATATAACAGCAGTAGGCACGATGTCTGTGTACCGCAAGAGGGGACTATCTACAGTGAAACATGCAGGTTGTAACAGTAATAGGCACGATGTCTGTGTACCTCAAGATGGAACTCTTTACAATGAAACATGAAGGGTATAACATTAGTAGGCACGATGTATGTGTATTGTAAGAAGGTACTATCTACGGTGACACATGCTGGATATAACAGTAATTGGCACTATGTTTGTGTAGCGTAAGAGTGTACTATCTACAGTGACACATGCAGGATATAACTGCAGTAGCCACGATACCTGTGTACCTTAAGAGGGGACTATCTACAGTGACATATGCAGGATATAACAGTAGTAAGCACGATGTCTGTGTACCGCAAGAGGGGACTCTTTACAGTGACACACGCAGGTTATAACAGTAGTAGGCACGATGACTGTGTAGCACGCAAGGGGAATCTTTACAGTGACACATGCAGGTTATAACAGCAGTAGGCGCGATGCCTGTGTAGCACAAGAGGGGCTATCTACAGTGACACATGCAGGATATAACATTAGTAGGCAGTTGTATGTGTAGCGCAAGAGGGGATTCTTTACAGTGACACATGCAGGTTATAACAGTAGTAGGCACAATGTCTGTGTAGCGCAAGAGGGTACAATTTACCGTGACACATGCAGGTTTTAACAGTAGTAAGCACGATGTCTTGTGTACCGCAAGAGGGAACTCTTTACAGTGACACATGAAGTTTTTAACAGTAGGAGCACTATGTCTGTGTAGCACATGAGGGTACTATCTACAGTGACACATGCATTATATAACAGCTGTAGGCACGATGTCTGTGTACCGCAAGAGGGGACTATCTACAGTGACACATGCAGGTTATAACAGTAATAGGCACGATGTCTGTGTACCGCAAGAAGGTACTATATACAGTGACACAAGCAGGTTATAACAGTAGTAGGCACGATATCTGTGTAGTGCAAGAGGGTACAATCTACAGTGACACTTTGAGGTTATAACAGTAGTAGGCACGTTGACTGTGTAGCACACGAGGGGAATCTTTACAGTGACACAAGCAGGTTATAACAATAGAAGCACCATGTCTGTGTAATACAAGAGGGGAGTCTTTAAAGTGACACATGCAGGATATAACAGCAGTAGGCACGATGTACGTGTAGTGCAAGAAGGTACTATCTACAGTGACACATGCAGGATATAACAGTAGTAAGCACGAAGTCTGTCTAACAAAAGAGGGTACTATCTAAAGTGACACATGCAGGTTATAACATTAGTAAAAACGATGTCTGTGTAGCACAAGAGGGTACTATCTACAGTGTTACATGCAGGATATAACAGCGGTAGGCACAATGTCTGTGTACCGCAAGAGGGTACTATTTACAGTGACACATGCAGGTTATATCAGTAGTAGGCACGATGTCTGTGTAGTGCAAGAGGGTACTATCTACAGTGACACATGCAGGTTATAACATTAGTAGATACGATGTCTGTGTTGCACACGAGGGAACTCTTTACAGTGACACATGCTGGTTATAACAGTAGTAGGCACGATGTCTGTGTACCACAAGAGGGGAATCTTTACAGTGACACAAGCAGGTTATAACAATAGAAGCCCCATGTCTGTGTAACAAAAGAGGGGAATCTTTAAAGTGACACAAGGAGGATATAACAGCAGTAAGCACGATATTTGTGTTGTGCAAGAATGTACTATCAACAGTGAAACATGCAGTATATAACAGTAGTAGGCACTATGTCTGTTTAGAGCAAGAGGGGAGTCTTTACAGTGACACATGCAGGTTATAACAGTAGAATGCAGGATGTATGTGTAGTGCAAGAAGATACTATCTACAGTGACACATGCAGGATATAACAGTAGTAGGCACAATGTCTGTGTACTGCAAGAGGGGACTATCTACAGTGACACATGCAGGTTTTAACAGTAATAGGCGCGATGTCTGTGTACCGCAAGATGAAATTCTTTACAGTGACACATAAAGGTTATAACAGTAGTAGGCACGATGTATGTGTACTGCATGAAGTTACTATCTACAGTGACACATGCAGGTTATAACATTAGTAGAAACGATGTCTGTGTAGCACAAGAGGGGATTCTATACAGTGACAATTGCAGGTATAACAGTAGTAGGCACGATGTCTGTGTAGCGCAAGAGGAGACTATCTACAGTGATACATGCAGGATATAACAGTAGTAAGCACGATGTATGTGTACCACAAGAGGGGAATCTTTACATTGACACATGCAGGTTATAACAGTAGTAGGCATGAAGCCTGTGTAGCACAAGAGGGTACTATCTACATTGACACATGCAGGTTATAATAGTAGTAGGCACGATGTCTGTTTACCACAAGAGGGGACTCTTTACATTGATACATGCAGGTTATAACTGAAGAAGCACTATGTCTGTGTATCACAAGATGGTACTATCTACAGTGACACATGCAGGATATAACAGCAGTAGGCACGATGTCTGTGTACTGCAAGAGGGGTATCTTTACAGTGACACATGCAGGTTATAACAGTAGTCGGCATGAAGTCTGTGTAGCACAAGAGGGTACTATCTACAGTGACACATGCAGGTTACATTAGTAGTAGGCACGATGTCTGTTTACCGCAAGAGGGGACTCTTTACAGTGATACATGCAGGTTATATCTGTAGAAGCACTATGTCTGTGTAGCACAAGAGGGTACTATCTACAGTGACACATGCAGGTTATAACAGTAGTAGGCACGATGTCTGTGTACCGCAAGATGAAGTTATTTACAGTGACACATGAATGATATAACAGTAGTAGGCACGATGTCTGTGTACCGCAAGAGGGGTATCTTTACAGTGAAACATGCAGGTTATAACAGTAGTCGGCTTGAAGTCTGTGTAGATCAGGGGGTACTATCTACAGTGACACATGCAGGTTATATTAGTAGTAGGCACGATGTCTGTTTACCGCAAGAGGGGACTCTTTACAGTGATACATGCAGGTTATATCTGTAGAAGCACTATGTTAGTCTAGCACAAGAGGGTACTATCTACAGTGACACATGCTGGATATGACAGCAGTAGGCACGATGTATGTGTACCGCAAAAGGGGACTCCTTCCTGTGACACATGCAGGATATAACAGTAGTAGGCACGAAGAATGTGTAGTGCAAGAAGGTACTATCTAAAGTGACACATGCAGGATATAATAGTAATTGGCACTAAGTCTGTGTAGCACAAGAGGGTACTATCTACAGTGACACATGCTGGATATAACAGCAGTAGGCACGATGTCTGTGTACCGCAAAAGGGGACTCCTTCCTGTGACACATGCAGGATATAACAGTAGTAGGCACGAAGAATGTGTAGTGCAAGAAGGTACTATCTAAAGTGACACATGCAGGATATAATAGTAATTGGCACTAAGTCTGTGTAGCATAAGAGGGTACTATCTACAGTGACACATGCAGGATATAACTGCGGTTGCCACGATGTCTGTGTACCGCAAGAGGGACTATCTACAGTGACACAAGCTGGATATAACAGTAGTAAGCACGATGTCTGTGTACCACAAGAGGGGACACTTTACAGTGACTCATGCAGGTTATAAAAAGTAGTAGGCACGAAGTATGTGAAGCAAAAGAGGGTACTATCTACAGTGACACATGCAGGTTATAAAAGTAGTAGGCGCGATGTCTGTTTACCGCAAGAGAGGACACTTTATAGTGATATATGCAGGTTATAATTGTATAAGCACTATGTCTGATTTAACAAAAGAGGGTACTATCTACAGTGACACATGCAGGTTATAATAGTAGTAGGCGCGATGTCTGTTTACCGCAAGAGAGGACTCTTTACAGTTATACATGCAGGTTATAATTGTATAAGCACTATGTCTGTGTAGCACAAGAGGGTACTATCTACAGTGACACATGCAGGATATGACAGCAGTAGGCACGATGTATGTGTAGTGCAAGAAGTTACTATCTTCAGTGACACATGCAGGATATAACAGTAGTAGGCACGATGTATGTGTACTGCAAGAGGGTACGATTCACAGTGAGACGTGCAGGTTAAAACAGTAGTAGGCACGATGTCTGTGTAGTGCAAGAGGGTACTATCTACAGTGACACATGCAGGTTATAACATTTGTAGCTACGATGTCTGTGTAGCACACGAGGGGACACTTTACAGTGACACATGCATGTTATAACAGCAGTAGGCGCGATATCAGTGTAGCACAAGAGGGGCTATCTACAGTGAGACATGCAGGATATAACAGTAGTAGGCAGATGTCTGTGTAGCGCAAGAGAGGATTATTTACAGTGACGCATGCAGGTTATAACAGTAGTAGGCACAATGTCTGTGTAGCGCAAGAGGGTATTATTTACCGTGACACATGCAGGTTTTAACAGTAGTAAGCACGATGTCTTGTGTACCGCAAGAGGGGACTCTTTATAGTGACACATGCAGTTTATAATATTAGGAGCACTATGTCTGTGTAGCACATGAGTGTTCTATCTACAGTGACACATGCATGATATAACAGTAGTAGGCACGATGTCTGAGTACCGCAAAAGGGGATTATCTACAGTGACACATGCAGGATATAACAGCAGTGGGCACGATGTCTGTGTACCGCAAGAGGGTACTATTTACAGTGACACGTGCAGGTTATAACAGTAGTAGGCACGATGTCTGTGTAGTGCAAGAGGGTACTATCTACAGTGACACATGCAGGTTATAACATTAGTAGATATGATATCTGTGTAGCACAAGAGGGGACACTTTAAAGTGACACAAGCAGGATACAACTGCAGTAGGCACGATGTATGTGTAGTGCATGAAGGTACTATCTACAGTGACACATGCAGGATATAACAGTATTAGGCACAATGTCTGTATACCACAAGAGGGTACTATTTACAGTGACACGTGCAGGTAATACCAGTAGTAGGAACGATGCCTGTGTAGTGCAAGAGGGTACTATTTACAGTGACACTTGCAGGTTATAACAGTAGTAGGCACGATGTCTGTGTAGTGCAAAAGGGTACAATCTACAGTGACACATGCAGGTTATAACATTAGTAGCTACGATGTCTGTGTAGCACACGAGGGGACACTTTACAGTGACACATGCATGTTATAACAGCAGTAGGCGCGATATCAGTGTAGCACAAGAGGGGCTATCTACAGTGACACATGCAGGATATAACAGTAGTAGGCAGATGTCTGTGTAGCGCAAGTGATGACCCTTTACAGTGACAATGGCAGGATAAAACAGCAGTAGGCACGATGTCTGTGTAGTGCAAGAGGGGACTATCTACAGTGACACATGCAGATTATAACAGTAGTAGGCACGATGTTGTGAAATGCAAGTGGGTACTATCTACAGTGACACATGCAGGATATACCAGTAGTAGGCACGATGTCTGTGTACTGCAAGAGGGTACTATCTACAGTGACCCAAGTAGGATAAAACAGCAGAAGGCACGATGTCTGTGTAGTGAAAGAGAGGACTATCTATAGTGACACATGCAGGTTATAACAGCAGTAGGCAAGATGTCTGTGTACCGCAAGATAGAACTATCTACAGTGACACATGCAGGATATAAAAGCTGTAGGCACGATGTCTGTGTACCGCAAGAGGAATCTCTTTACAGTGACACATGCAGGCTATAACAGCAGTAGGCACGATGTGTGTGTAGTGCAAGAGAGGACTATCTACAGTGACCCATGCAGGATATTCCAGTAGTAGACACGATGTCTGTGTACTGCAAGATGGTACTATCTACAGTGACACATGCAGGTTGTAACAGTAGATGCAATATGTCTGTGTAGCACAAGTGGGTTCTATCCACAGTGACACAAGCAGGTTATAACAGTAGTAGGCACGATGTCTTTTTACCGCAAAAGGGGACTCTTTACAGTGATACATGCAGGTTATAATTGTATAAGCACAATGTCTGTGTAACAAAAGACGGTACTATCTAAAGTGACACATTCAGGTTATAACATTAGTGGAAACGATGTCTGTGTATCACAAGAGGGGATTCTATACAGTGACAAATGCAGGTTATAACAGTAGTAGGCACAATGTCTGTGTAGCGCAAGAGGGTACTATTTACCGTGACACATGCAGGTTTTAACAGTAGTAAGCACGATGTCTTGTGTACCGCAAGAGGGGACTCTTACAGTGACACATGCAGGTTATAACAGTAGGAGCACTATGTCTGTGTAACACATGAGTGTACTATCTATAGTGACACATGCATGATATAACAGTAGTAGGCACGATGTCTGAGTACCGCAAGAGGGGACTATCTACAGTAACACATGCAGGATATAACAGTAGTAGGCAAGATGTCTATGTACCTCAAGATAAAACCTTTACAGTGACACATTAAGGATATAACAGTTGTAGGCCCGATGTCTGTGTACCGCAAGAGGGGAATCTTTACAGTGACACATGCAGGTTATAACAATAGAAGCACCATGTCAGTGTAACACAAGAGGAGACTCATTAAAGTGACACATGCAGGATATAACAGCAGTAGGCACGATATATGTGTAGTGCAAGAATGTACTTTCTACAGTGACACATGCAGATTATAACAGTAGTAGGCACGATGTTTTGTAAAGCAAGAGTGTAGTATCTACAGTGACATATGCAGTATATACCAGTAGTAGGCACGATGTCTGTGTACCGCAAGAGATTACTATCTACAGTGACACATGCAGGATATAACAGGATTAGGTACGATGTCTGTTTACCGCAAGAGGGTACTATCTACAGTGAAACATGCAGGATATAACAGTAGTAAGCACGATGTCTGTGTACCAAAAGAGGGGACTCTTTACAGTGACATGTGCAGGTTGTAACAGTAGAAGCACTATGTCTGTGTAGGACAAGAGGGTACAATCTACAGTGACACATGCAGATTATAACAGTAGTAGGCACGATGTTTTGAAATGCAAGAGGGTACTATCTACAGTGACATATGCAGGATATACCAGTAGTAGGCACGATGTCTGTGTACCGCAAGAGATTACTATCTACAGTGACACATGCAGGATAAAACAGCAGTAGCCACAATGTCTATTTACCGCAATGTGAGACTATCTACAGTGATACATGCAGGATATTACAGTTGTAAACACATGGCTGTGTACTACAAAATGGGACTCTTTACAGTGACATATGCAGGTTGTAACAGTAGAAGCACTATGTCTGTGTAGCACACGAGGGTACTATCTACAGTGACACATGCAGGATATAACAGCAGTACCCACGATGTCTGTGTACCAGAAGAGGAGACTATCTACAGTTATACATGCAGGATAAAACAGTATTAAGCACGATGTATGTGTACCACAAGAGGGGAATCTTTACATTGACACATGCAGGTTATAACAGTAGTAGGCATGAAGTCTGTGTAGCACAAGAGGGTACTATCTACAGTGACACATGCAGGTTATAATAGTAGTAGGCACGATGTCTGTTTACCACAAGAGGGGACTCTTTACATTGATACATGCAGGTTATAACTGAAGAAGCACTATGTCTGTGTACCACATGATGGTACTATCTACAGTGACACATGCAGGATATAACAGCAGTAGGCACGATATCTGTGTACTGCAAGATGGGACTATCTACAGTGACACATGCAGGTTATAACAGTAGTAGGCACTATGTCTGTGTACCGCAAGATGAAATTATTTACAGTGACACATGAAGGATATAACAGTAGTAGGCACGATGTCTGTGTACCGCAAGAGGGGTATCTTTACAGTGACACATGCAGGATATAACAGTAGTCGGCACGAAGTCTGTGTAGCACAAGAGGGTACTATCTACAGTGACACATGCAGGTTATATTAGTAGTAGGCACGATGTCTGTTTACCGCAAGAGGGGACTATTTACAGTGATACATGCAGGTTATATCTGTAGCAGCACTATGTATGTGTAGCACAAGAGGGTACTATCTACAGTGACATATGCAGGATATAACAGCAGTAGGCACGATGTCTGTGTACCGCAAAAGGGGACTCCTTCCTGTGACACATGCAGGATATAACAGTAGTAAGCTCGATGTCTTGTGTACCGCAAGAGGGGACTCTTTACAGTGACACATGCAGGTTATAACAGTAGGAGCACTATGTCTGTATAGCACAAGAGGGTACAATCTACAGTGACACATGCAGGATATAACAGCAGTACGCACGATGTCTGTGTACTGCAAGAGGGGACTATCTACAGTGACACATGCAGGTTATAATAGTAGTAGGCACGATGTCTGTGTACCGCAAGATAAAATACTTTACAGTGACACATGAAGGATATAACAGTAGTATGCACGATGTCTGTTTACCGCAAGAGGGGACTCTTTACAGTGATACATGCAGGTTATAACTGTAGAAGCGCAATAACTGTGTAGCAGAAGAGGGTACTATCTACAGTGACACATGCAGGATATAACAGCAGTAGGCACGATGTCTGCGTACCACAAAATATGAACCTTTCCTGTGACACATGCAGGATATAACAGTAGTAAGCACGATGTCTGTGTACCGCAAGAGTGGACTATCTACAGTGACACATGCAGGTTATAACAGTAGGAGCACTATGTCTATGTAGCACAAGAGGGTACTATCTACAGTGACGCATTCAGGATATAACAGCAGTAAGCACGATGTCTGTGTACTGCAAGAGTGGACTATCTACAGTGACACATGCAGGTTATAACAGTAGTAGGTACGATGTCTGTGTACCGCAAGATGAAATTCTTTACAGTGACACATAAAGGATATAACAGTAGTAGACACGATGTCTGTGTACCGCAAGAAGGGAATATTTACAGTGACACATGCAGGTTATGACAATAGAAGCACGATGTCTGTGTAACACACGAGGGTACTATCTACAGTGACACATGCAGATTATAACATTAGTAGATACGATGTCTGTGTAGCACAAGAGGGGATTCTTTAAAGTGACACATGCAGGATATAACAGCAGTAAGGCACGATGAATGTGTAGTGCAAGAAGGTACTATCTACAGTGACACATGCAGGATGAAACAGTAGTAGACACTATGTCGGTGTAGCGCAAGAGGGGAGTCTTTACAGTGACACATGCAGGTTATAACAGCAATAGGCGCGATGTCTGTGTACCGCAAGAAGGGACTGTTTATAGTGACACAAACAGGTTATAACATTGGTAGGCACGAATTCTGTGTATTACAAGAGGGTACTATCTACAGTGACACATGCAGGTTATAACAGTAGTAGGCACGATGTCTTTTTACCGCAAGAGGGGACTCTTTACAGTGATACATGCAGGTTATTATTGTATAAGCACTATGTATGTATAACAAAAGAGGGTAATATCTAAAGTGACACATGCAGGTTATAACAGTAGTAGGCACGATGTCTGTGTACCGCAAGATAAAACTTTTTACAGTGACACATGAAGGATATAACATTTGTAGGCACGATGTCTGTGTACCGCAAGAGGTGAATCTTTTCAGTGACACAAGCAGGTTATAACAATAGTAGCACCATGTCTGTGTAATACAAGAGGGGACTCTTTAAAGTGACACATGCAGGATATAACAGCAGTAGGCACGATGTATGAGTAGTGCAAGAATGTACTATCTACCGTGACACATGCAGGATATAACAGTAGTAGGCAGGATGTCTGTGTACCGGAAGAGGGTACTATTTACAGTGACACGTGCAGGTTATAACAATAGTAGGCACGATGTCTGTGTAGTCCAAGAGGGTACTATCCACAGTGACACATACATGTTATAACATTAGTAGATACGATGTCTGTATAGCACAAGAGGGGACTCTTTGATGTGACACAAGAAGGATACAACAGCAGTAGGCACGATGTATGTGTAGTGCAAGAAGTTACTATCTACAGTGACACATGCAGGATATAACAGTATTAGGCACGATGTCTGTGTACCACAACTGGGTTTTATTTACAGTGACACGTGAAGGTTATAACAGTAGTAGGCACAATGTCTGTGTTGTGCAAGAGGGTACTATCTACAGTGACCTTTTCAGGTTATAACAGTAGTAGGCACGTTGAATGTGTAGCACACGACGGGAATCTTTATAGTAACACATGCAGGTTATAACAGCAGTAGGCGCGATGCCTGTGTAGCACAAGAGGGGCTAGCTACAGTGACACATGCAGGATATAACAGTAGTAGGAAGATGTCTGTGTAGCGCAAGAGGGGATTCTTTACAGTGATACATGCAGGTTATAACAGTAGTAGGCACAATGTCTGTGTAGCGGAAGAGGGTACTATTTACTGTGACACATGCAGGTTTTAACAGTTGTAAGCACGATGTCTTGTGTACCGCAAGAGGGGACTCTTTACAGTGACACATGCAGGTTATAACAATAGGAGCACTATATCTGTGTAGTACATGAGGGTACTATCTACAGTGACATGAGCATGATATAACAGCAGTAGGAACGAAGTCTGTGTATCGCAAGAGGGGAATCTTTACAGTGACACCTGCAGGTTATAACAATAGAAGGACGATGTCTGTGTAACACACGAGGGTACTATCTACAGTGACACATGCAGGTTATAACATTATTAGATACGATGTCTGTGTAGCACAAGAGGGGACACTTTAGAGTGACTCCTGCAGGAGGCACGATGTATATGTAGTGCAAGAATGTACTATCTACAGTGACACATGCAGGATATAACAGTAGTAGGCACGATATTTGTGTACCTCAAGAGGATACTATTTACAGTGACATGTGCAGGTTATAACAGTAATAGGTACGATGTCTGTGTAGTACAAGAGGGTACTACCTACAGTGACACATGCATGCTATAACATTAGTAGATACGATGTTTGTGTAGGACAAGAGGGGACACTTTACAGTGACACATGCTGGTCATAGCAGCAGTAGGCGCGATGCTTGTGTAGCACAAGAGGGGACTCTTTACAGTGACACATGTAGGATTAAACAGGAGTAGGCACGATGTCTGTGTAGTGAAAGTGAG
>PNEQ01047422.1:0-21572 GCA_003012365.1 Medauroidea extradentata
ATAAAAGCTAGTGTAGTGTTTGGTACTTTGGAGACCTCAGCCGGTCTCGGGGGGCTGTATGTTCGGTAATTAACCTATACGAGGATTGTGGACAATGTGGAAGGATACGCTTCACCTTGGAAGTAGTTCCAGAGGCAACGCTGGAGTCAGTCTGTCTCAAAATGGCGTCTCGGTAAGTGTGTGCGCGTGGTGTCTCTCTTGCGAGCTGGTTTACAACACGTGTAATCTCTCAACACCTTTGGTGTAGATTTGAGCAAGGTGCGTGGTCAAGGATACGACGGAGCAGCTGTGATGAGTGGCAAATTCAATGATGTACAGGCCCACTTTCAGTGTTTGTATCAGCAAGCACTGTACGTCCATTGTGCTGCACACTCTTTAAACTTAGCTGTGTCAATCTCCTGCGGGATCCCATTAGTTAGAAATTGTTTAGGTACAATTGGTAAGTTGTATAAATTTTTTCACACACCAAAACGACAGGCTGTACTGGATAAATGTGTGAAAGAAGCAGGAGTTAGTTCTAGCCACGAGAAGCTAAAACAAATGTGTGCCGCTAGGTGGATTGAAAGGTACAATTCAGTGATAGCTATTGTTGATTTGTACGATGGCATTATCTTAGCCTTGGACAGGATTTCCCAGTGGTCAGATAAAGATTCTGCTAATGTTGCACACCAGCTCAATTGTACAGTAAAAAAGGCTGATTTTGTTGTTGCTTTGCATGTTGTCAATCACATATTTTCCTATAGCAGCATTTTATGCAAGCTACTGCAACAAAGGAATGTTGATTTGATGATGGCATGCAATCTTGCGGAGGATACACTTCAAGAGACTAGTAATATAAGAGAACATGCAAACTCAGAGTTCTCTAAGTTATTCGTTAGTGCTTCAGCAAAGACAGAAAAATTTTATTTTCAAATAACTTAACCAAGTACAACTGACAAGCAAACAGCGAGACGCAATGTGGAAACTGCTACTCCAGAAGACTACTATAAAGTCTCAATATACATCCCATTTTAAGATTCTTTCATAAGTAATTTGGAGCAAAGATTTTCAAAACACAAGTCCGTATTGACCGGATTTCAAACATTGCTACCTGCAGATCCCAGCAACCTTTCTGAAGAATCTTTGAAAGAATTTCAGCATTTGGTGGTGTTCTATAAAAACGGCTTGCATGGCACAACTGACGAACTAGGAATAGAACTTAAGTTTTGGTACAGAACTATTGTTAGGTTGAACAAGCATGACATGCTACAGGATGCATTAAGTGCTCTGAAGTATTGTGAAGAAAATATATTGCAAAACATTAGAACTTTGCTGAATATATTAGCAGTTCTTCCTGTGTCCACTGCTGAAATTGAAAGAACATTTTCCACTCTGCATCAGCTGAAGAATTATTTAAGAAATTCTACTTATGAGACAAAGTTAAATGGTTTAACTCTCCTTCACCTATACAGAAATGTAACACCATTGGTTGACTCCATATTGGACAAAATGGCAGAAAAACCACGGAGAATGGCCATTTCTTTGACATGATAACTGATGCCGTTTACAAGTCTCTATAGCTTGTAATTGAACAGTGATTTATTTCTGTAATAATGGCAATCATTTCATATAGCACGTATGTAATTACCTATTAAATGAAAAATATACCGTATATGTAGTGCTGTTTAAGTAATGGTGAGACTTTCAGATTGATTATAACTGGGAGTAACATGAGAGGAATGGATTGGAAGTTTTCACTTTTCATTGGAAACTGCTTTCAGTCGTTGGAAGATCAATGATCAGTGTACATCTGCTGCACTGGAAACTGCTTTCAGTCGCTGGAAGGTCAATGATCAGTGTACATCTGCTGCACTGGAAACTGCTTTCAGTCGCTGGAAGGTCAATGATCAGCATACATCTGCTGCACTGGAAACTGCTTTCAGTCGATGGAAGGGCAATGATCAGTGCACATTTGCTGCACTGAAGGAAACATGTCGTTACCTCACTTATAAGCATTAGGTGAGTAACTGGTTAGTTTTAATTACGTTGTTGTAGGTAGTAAATGTTACTGAATGATTTCATAGGATATCGCTAAAGTGTAACACAAATATTCATGTGTAAAACAGGTATCTAGATTTTGTTTCAGCGGCTTTGTAGCGATTAATAGGCCTAGCGTGTGTTCAGGCGACGAAAACTAATGAATAATCACTTTGAGGTCAACGTTGAGGAGTACATACCTATGACGGTTAAGTAGGGCGAGAAATTATGGATGAGTTTGCAAAACATTCTCATAGAATTAAATTTTGGCTTTAATAAACATTATTTCTATGTTTTATATAATATTCAAACACTGAATATTTGGCGTGGAACAAACACTAACTGGTGATAAAGGAGCTACTATTGTTTTAAAAAATGATAGTGGTGGTGGTGGTGGTTTTAATAATAATAATGATGATAGTAATAATAATAATAATGATTACGAAAAAAATCACTGCTCAAACAGCAATAAACTTGATGAACAGATGCAGTTAATGTGGAGACAGAAAATGATATTTCTCTCATCAGAAAGGCATGAAACAAGAAACTATGACATTTTCACATTTAAAAGGACACGTGCATAACACGGAAAAGAAAAAAGATAGTGTTTAAAATCCAGTGAAAAATGATTTCTATGGTAAGTTTATAGTAAAAAATTAGAGATTTGCGTAATATGTGGATCTTTACAGAATATTTATGTTGTGTGTTAATGTACGAGGTAGAAGTTTATAACTGTGTACTGAATTATAATAATTATTTAAGTCATCCTGTTTCCTTGCAAGAATATTGTTTTTTATGGTTGAATGCATAGGACATTGATTCTAGCATGTGGGTCATTGAATTCGCGAAATTTTCCTGTCCCTAGTAATTAGTTACAGTTGTTTACTTCATTCGACTCATGTGGCGTGCTGATAGTGCATCACCTTTTTTTTTGTCATGCTATTTTAAGGAAGTTTGAAATGTACCAAATCATGAAATGAAAAAGACCAACCAGCAAGATGCAGTGTGTTTTTGTACTGTATCTCTTTTCTTTTGCTTCATTAATCATTTTCAATTTTCACCCACAGTAAACAAATACAAATCTTTTGATGTATTTATTGTTGTTAATCTAAAAATAACTCAAACACATAACAACAGACATTAGACTGGATAGGAATGCAGTGTTTCCATTTAGCTGATGGAATACAAAATGTGTCTATGCAAGCAAATGTATAAGCCAATGTATGTTGTATGTGTGTACAAGTGTTAGACATGTGGCAGATCAACCCTCAGGTGCACTGTTGCCAAGTTTCTTGTCCTGACAACTGTTGTCAGATGTGCACCTAAACAAATAAGAATATCGTACAATAGGTGTTTACAGTATTCTAAGCACTTGATGCATATTGGTGGGGAGCGGGTAGTCTGTCGGCGAGGGCGCGATGGCGAGGCGGCAGCGTGCTAAGCCCAGGATGCACTCCCGAAGCGTCGACCGCCGCCTTCCTCGTCGGACTCTCCCCACCTCGTAAGGGATATTACAGCAAGGGAAAATAGCGCTGCACTGGAGGTTGCGCTTCCACAGTAGGTGTAGCTGAAGGTGGATGGGAGGAAGTGGCAACAATGGGGTGCTGATCCCTCGGACAGGAGAGCACAGAGGTGCCAAGGTTAGGAGTTGCGTCGGATGGGGGTCCACAAGGCGAGAATGGGGTTGAGACGGAAACAGGTATTGAGGAGGGGACGCTAAGGAAAGCTGATCCACTGGGTGTCTGTAATGTCAGCCGAACAATGGCGTGGCCGTTGAGCAGTGTGCCTCGTCGAGCGGCGGCGGAGACCTTCCTCTGGATCCAATACACACCTGTCTCAGGATCCCTAACCTCCAGTTCCTTCTGTATCAACTTAGCGAACTCCTGTCTGGCCCTCAACTTCCTACCTGACCTCTTAGGCATAGCCTGACTGTGACTCAGATGAAGGTGTAATGGTAAGGCTAGCTGATTCTTGGTATATGATATCCCATAGGATCGCCTGTGGTGGCATGTAAAGCCTAATGCGGTGGAAATATTGTTGGCGCTGGACAGGCGGACTTGTACAGGAGCGCTAGAAGTGCACCTCAGCACGTCCCTATGCCTATTCACCTCTCCCAGTCAAGACAAAACCCGACACCGCTCGGAAAGAGCACAAGTGTAGTGCTACCTCCAGAGGGTGTAACGAAGAAAAGCTTGAAGGCGCGCGGCTTACGCCTCCTCCCAGACATAGGAAGCTTATGACGACCCGATATCAAACTCCCGTGGCGATTCTATGGAATGCATGGGTCACAGGTGTCTAGCAGGCGGATGGGTTTGTCAACAATGGAAGGTATGGCGAGTGAAAAAAAGAAAGGAATAATGTTGCTGCGTGATTTACTGACATACGCCAACAATGAAAACTGAAACACCCTGTGCCCAAAATGCCTGAAGGGCGTGTCGGAAGGAAACGAAGAGCACTAGCTTCCATGGGGAGAGTCGTTGATGCAGATGACGACGCCTCGGAAAGCGGCTCTTGGTCGACGAAACTGGACAGCTGGCATAGAAGGCTCTCACGGTCGTGATGGGCGCTTCTGGAAGGGATCTGGCGGTCGCTGGTCTTCCGGGCCTGGAGCTGTAGCTTATAGTAGTGATGAGGGTAGAGAAATCTACTGCAGCAGATCTGAACCTTTCAGTCATAGCATAGGTACTGCTCAGACCGAGTAGCAAACAGGCAGCTACTCGAAGACGAACTGCTCTTTGGTGGTTCGTGCTCCCTCTTTTATACCCTTCTCGGGGCGGTCTGCGGTGATTGGCCGACAGCTCGCCTAATGAGAGACGACATGAACGCGAGGGGGTGGTCCTTCCTTCCTCTGTGGTCGACTGTGCTGCGGATGGCATGTCTACAGGCGGCAAGACATTTCACAGGAAAAATACGTTAAAATATCCTTGCCCAGGGTTTTTGTGAGCGAAGGATAGCTAAGGAAGGGTTAGGTAGGCATTATATGAAATACTTGGTGTCAGATTAGAGTGCACTGATGTGTGCAGGTGTAATAAGGGTCGAAAGGATTAACATAAGGTGCGGGAATATGGAACGGGCAGAGTGAGGCGGCAGCTTCACAACTTGTGACGCTGCGAGCATGCGTCACACTGCACAGCCATTATAAAATGTGTGTTTGGTGATTATGTGTTTCTGAAGAAGTATTACATTTTTCCTCTTCCTTCGACTCATGTAGTCAAATCAGGAGTATCAAATGTTGTTGCAAATAAACATAGGTGGGTTGCCAGTAAATTGAATAGAAAAAACAGAAAACTTAAACTGTAAATATAATTGTAATCCAATAAAATAGTGCATATACATTTGCAGTAGTAATCAATCCAGTCAATTAGAAATTCAATTCATTGAAATAAAAAAATTGAAAATTTAAAAATCATAGTTGAAATAGCACTATCATGAGACATGTACGAACGCCAAGCACTGCGCAGACAGACAACTGGGCTGGCTGGATCCATGAAACTCGCCGACAGCTTAACTCATCAGGTGTGTGGTGTTACTCTGCAGATGCATGTTTCAGGTGAATTCCAGCAGATATGTATAAAAATTTTGTTTTGTCAATTTTTTTAATTTTACACCTGTGGCTTAACACTGATGGTTATGATACACACTCTAATAAGTATACTGCCGTGCACCAACAACATTATTTTTAAATAACCTTTAACATGACTTTTTGCACTTTGCTATTTTTAACAATTCCTGCAAGAGTGTTGTTTTGAGTCAATATAGTCGTCAAATTGAGGTTTTCTGTAGTTATAAATATGTAGTTCACAATACGAAACAGTTAATTACAAGAGTTCACATTCAAATAGCACTGTTTACCACGTCTTAAAACATAATGATAACCTGGCCAGACAGATCATGAAATGATGTACCATAAGCCACAAGTTGAACTTATTGTAGTACAGATACCACTTTTTATGCACCGAGTCAACCCACAAATGCTGCTCTGAAGCAAATTGATATGTCACACATTTAGGTCACAATCACAACAATAGTTGTCATCACTTTAACTTGATTTTATTTTTGCTCTGGGGGTGATAAAAAATCTTACAAGTGAAAAGCTCATTCTTAAATGTAGATTCACCACAGCAAAACTTTGCGCCACTAAACGTTTTTAAATTTTTGAGGACAAGAGAAGGGTATACATTATATGTGTGTGCACACATATGATATTTTAATAATGAGTGTTTGCCTAATAAATTTAAATCAGAATTAAATTTTAAAATGTTGACATTTTAGGTAAAACAAACACTAACTGGAAGTAAAAATATTCACTTCAAACATTTTGTAATCTATTATTTGGGGTGAAATTAGTAAAGGTTTATTAAAATGTGCGATAACTGCAATTTTATAACTGTTTTCTTTGGATCCACTGCACTGTCATAAAACTAGGGTTCTAATATATACACAGAAATACACGACAACCAAGCCCGTCACTGGAGTCCGGCACATATTGGGAACACATAAGTGCTTTCACACAATCAGTTTGAAAATTTGCAAATTAAAAAAATTACTGTTATGAAAGAATTTATGGTATTTAAAAGGTTTAAGATCACTTTTGTAACAACCACCTAAATCTAAAAACAAATGTACTATTGTAAGTCTGATGAAACACAATGAGGTCAGAATGTTTATTGTGTGCTATGAAACAAGTGCAGGTAATCGAATAAAATTTATTTGTTCAAATAACATACAATACCACCGTTTACATCAACAAACTTCAGTTGAAGTATCTGCCTTCATAATAAATGTTAAAAATCAGTCTTGTCTGTGTTCTTTCTATGTATCATGTACGTATTTGCAGATTTCTCAAAAGTTCTCTCGGCACATATGTGGTAGCAAGTAACTGTCAACACAAGTAAGACTGATCCAACCAATCAAGTCAGATGTTATAGCACCAAATTGTTTAAATTTACACATGCACAAAGACTAGTCACGTTACAATGTACTCATCTTCAGCTTGCTCACATTACATAGTGAGAATTCTTGAAATAAAAAAAGAAGCGTCAGTACAAAATAGCTTCAACGTAAAACACAATTAGGACAATAAAATATTAATCTAATGTTAAGGATAACATTTTGCAAAAAATGTTTAAAAATAAATGTGACAGTGACACTTCATTTAACATTGTGTTAAAAATTAAAACAAACAGAGAGAGAGAAAGAGAGAGAGAAAAAGAGAGAAAGAGAGAGAGAGAGAAAGGCAGAGACAGACAGAGAGACAAAGAGACAGAGACAGACAGTCAGAGACAGACACATAGAGACAGACAGACACACAGACAGAGACACAGTAGTGATGGGCACTATCGATTAAGTCAATAGTAATTCACTATCAATCCTTCCGACTACTATGAAAATATATTCGACTGAATTCAGTCGTTTACGGTCTTTCAGTGTTACTGGCTTGGGTCCTTTAACTTGAACAAAGAGACTAAAGGCCAGGAAGTGCCTTCCTTCCCTGCCATACATTTTACGATGGCCCTCAACAGCAGGGGGTGGGGTAAGGGTCGCCTTTGTGTGAGGGCGGAAACATGCTTGATGATGGGCTCTACACTTTTTTCTGCCTTTGCCACACTGGACAACTGCCCTCCCCTCCCCACACTCCTTCACAGCCCATATACCTTCACATAGACTGTTTTCAGTTGCTTTTTCCTTCCAAATGTTTTCAGTCACATTTTGTGTCTTACTAATTAACAACTATTTTTCATTTAGTTCAGTGATGACTGCAACTGTGTAGTAACTACATTTTTTGTTCTTGTTAGTTAAAGGTTTTATTGTAATCTTACTGTGTTTGTTGCAAAAAAAATTGAAGGATTTAATAAATATATTCTATAATATTTCAAGGTTTAGTTATTAAGATAAGAGTACAGTTATTTGTCCGAAATGAATAGGAAAAAATTATCAGATGTGTGGCTATGCATTTGAAAGATGGCGGCCAACATCTGCCATTTGTAAATTGTGCAAAAAAAAGTTTTATACACACACACATATATATATATATATGTTAACTTATAATTGGTGATTCATTACACTTTTAAGGTTATTTTATTTAGAATACTGCAATTAACATATTTCCCAACTATAAAAATCAAGCAATTTTGTTGTATAAAAACTTTGTCAGATAATGGTAATGCAATATTTATTTCATTTATTTAATTTTGTTGAAATTAAATTTTTTGTACAGTTTATTAGAGTAATAATATTTTGTGTTTGAAGGCATGGCTACATATTTTACTATCCATATTAATTTGTTAAATTGTAATTACTGAAATTGTAAATTGAGTGGAAAGGAAATATTATTCAAATGTTAACTGCTGCCATATAGTGTACTTTAATATTCTGTATTTCAGTTATCATACAGTATTAATGTGTTCCGAGGCAGTGCACTTTGAATCACAGCTGCTCACGGCCAAAACTTTAGCCAACTGTACATTTTAAGGCAAAAAAGTAGTCGACTGAAAACTATCGACTTTTCAGTTGATAATATGTACTGGCTATCGTTTCGATAGTCGATAGTAAATTTCAGTCGATAGAGCCCATCTCTGACACAGACAGAGACACAGACACAAAAATGCACAAACAGACATAAATACATAAAAATATGGTTATGAGATCTCATAGCAGATTCTGGTTTTACAAAATTAACGGAGCTTATTTGCAAACGTTGGATCATCATACTCGTAAACCTCAATCTATGCTGTGCAATATTTACACTGCAAATTGTTAAATAAACATGTCTCAGTGATGGTTTTGAGATTATTAACAGTAAATAATTTATAAACAACTGTATATTATCCACGTAACTTCAGGATGGCCAACCTATGTACTCACTTTAAAAAAAATTCCCTAAACAAGTTGCCTGTTAAAAATACTTTACTCTACAAATAATTTAGTTATAAACTCTCTAGGCACGATATGATTTGCGTACTTCCCATTTAAATATATTCTTCTGCTACTACAATTTAATTTTCTGTTAACGTGTGTAGAAAACGTCCAGTTGCAGCCACATATCCGTAAAACTGGCTAAACCAACAGATGAGGATCAAGGTGACTGCATTGATGAGCTGAGTACTGTGTTCGTTTAGTGTTTCTGTATGGAACATAATAAAACTCACTACGCAAAATAACATACATTTTTGTTTGTATTGACACAAAGAGCTTTGTTCTTAATTCTTGTGGATGATCTTTTTCTTTAGCGAACAATGTTTTTTTTAATAATTCGTTAATCAACTAACGGAAATTGCCCATTCTTGATTGTTTACAATTTCGTGAAGACTTGCAGTGGTTCGTAGTTAATCACAAAATTCGTGAATTTTCAGTAATGCTTGCGATCTACTAAAACCATTTTTGTGATCTACAGGTAGATCACGATCAACGCGTTGCGAACCCTTGCATATAGACATACACAAGCTGCTGTCATAAACGCATGCACATTCGCTTATCTTCTAAGCTACACTTATAATTATTTCAGTTTCAGATGCAGCGAGGAGGACTAGACTGAAAATTTAAAAACTCTCCTGCCCTCCTCCTTCCACCAATCGGATAAAATTTTCATATAAAGATAATTACAGTACCGTAACTGTAATTACAGCAGATTCATACAAAGCATGCGTACAACACTCAAATGAGCAGGATTATATTTCCACAAGGATGATGAAAGCAAGTGGCACGAGGGTAGAGGAAGTTCAAGTGTCGTGCAGGAAGGCTGAGGCTAAAAGAGAGGTCACCCTGTGTTGATTGGTGCTCAAAGTAGGCTCTTGCAGCAAAGCCAGAGAATGTGCGGCAGCACGTTCCAACAGCATGCGTCGTTCTGGCCCTGCCCTGGAGCCGAGCCTAGCCAGGTGCTGCTGGAGGCAGTCTGCATGCGTGGCCAGCATGTCCTGGAGCGGTTCTAGGTCCTCCACGTGCAGCAGCGAGGCCAGGTGGCACACACTTGCGCACAGCTGTGGACGACACAGCACACGAGGACGTCAGTACAGCAACCATCAAGCAAACATGTTCATGCACATACACAATACATTTTCTTGTGTAGTAAAAATTAATTATTACAGTATGTAAAATACAGTTTCTAAGTACTTTGAATTCTAACTGCTGATAAAAGAGATACACAACTGAGGTGATTTAATAGAGATTACTAGTGTATATATTGTATACATTAATTAATAAAACATGTTTGATTGTTACCAGCTGTGTATTGTCAACTAAAATCACGTACTGTTGATTTAAATCCAACACTTGGTGTTTCACAATGCATTCAAGCTAGACTAAAAGTTTCAGTAACATAGTATTGTGCATTTTTCAACAAGCATGCAGTAAGCACTTGCCTGGTCGATCAGCTGGTCGCGATGCTGAAACTCACTGAAGGCTTGCGCACAGTCAGATTGTGCAAGTCCTTGCAGTAGAGCAGTCCACACTTGCAGGTAGTGGTGGGCGTAGGCAGTGCGTGAGCCAGGCACACCCAGGGCAAGTGCCGCGCTGATACGCACCTTGAAGTTTTTTGAGTCCTGTACTAGCTGCATCAACACGCAGAAAACGTCTTCCTGCGACAATGTACAGACGATGGTTACCACTGCTTCAGGTTTTCTGGTTGTGGTCATGCATGCATGGCCAGAGAAACCATGGTTATTTACAAGTACAATTTCCAAATCAAGGATTTTAATATACGCTTGAATCTACAGATATGAGAATTCAGTATTTTAAAAGTGAGATGTTTATTGGAAATTTCACAAGCGTGAAATTTTTTACTACTGTATGTAAAAAGAACACAATATTGTAGTGGGGCAGCTACTTGGTTCATCCTTACCATCACATGTCCCTCAGAGTTATCACACCCTGGTTAAAAAGTCTGGCAAAATATTGCAAGCTAGTACACTCGTATAGCTGGTGCTGGTGCAGAGTTGTAATTGTTGTTGCAGAAGTAATTCCTGGATGTCTTGTGATGCATCTCAAACTAGTACAGCTTGGTAGATGGGGAAAGAAATATTTTCACAGATGAAAATGAAGAAATGAAGTTAATATCTGGTCAATTTATTAGCAGATTAAAAAAAAAACTTTGACTGAGATACCCACATTGAATTGCCTTGAGACAACGCATACAAAACTACTCTTAAGTATCTAAGTCTGAGGCATCTTTACTTCCATCTTCCAACTTCTTCTAGTAGGGTGAAGCATTCCCAATTATTATGTTGGATCCCACAGTACATCCTCACTATACCTCACACGTAAACAAAGAAAAGGAGGGAAACGGACGCTATAGGTCTTTCGGAATAAAGTGAGCACTAAAGATAAACCTTTGAAAAAAATCACTAGCCATTACTGCATATTAGTCAACATTAACAATAGTTACATTATAGTTTGTATGGTTGGTAACGAATAATTGCAGGTAGTTTCATGCATTTTCTTCTTTGAATACAGCATTAGTGAAATAACATCAAATGCAATCAACCTCTCTGTAAATCATATGCTATTTATGCTCTTATTGACATACCTACTGGCTGTGTAATTTTACTTGATTAGCGCCATCACAAAGTGATGCAACCGGCCGCTGAATTCAAAACAGCCGTCAGCACATTGCCGCTAACGTTCGCGCCACAGACGTAGTTCAAAATTCCTTCGACAGGTGGCATCAGAGTTAGGTTTTCGCCGTATCGGCTTTGCTCACTTGAAAGCGAGTTGAGTCAGGAGTGTGTTTGTCCGTTGTGGAATAAATATGGGTTTCTGATGAACACATTCATAAACAGTTAATTCTAATACTTTTGAATATCATTGCTAATCTGTTTTGTTATGCAATCACCAGCCTGAGCATGTGGAAATAGAAATAACATTGCTTTTTTTTCTATTCCACACATTGAGAAAATACGTTTTAATTGTTTTTATATATTGCGTTGTTGTTCTTCATGGCAGTATGCTGAACGGAACCTGAATTCTTGAACTGCGTGTGTCATGTGTGTTTATAGTGGCGGTTTTGAATTAAAAATTAATATACTATGCATGCATTTACGAGATAAGTAACGGCAACAGTGTGTGTCGTAATGAATTAGAGTCGATTAAGAAAAAACAGTGTCATAAAACATTAACTCGCAGGTAATTATAACTAATATTAGTAGTTAGTAGATATTGCAGACAACATTTATCGGAGCAGTGTAATATAAATGTAAACATCGTACGAGCCTATGTAAATAAAAGCACGTGGCAACGTTTGTGTTTACATGCAGTGGAAATATATAAACTGGCGGAAAATAAAAAAAATCAGGGCTTTTTTGAGTGCTCACTTTATCCCGAATCACCTACAGGCTACTGTACTAAAAACGTAGATAGAGATGCACGCCCGAGGAAGCTGGCCTGGCCAGCAAAACGTCGCGACGGTGCAAACATTTTTTGTCCTCCTATGTTTTGTGTGTTCTTCAACCTGCAAGTACTGTTTCTTTAAGTACTTGTGCATCTCTATCTACGTTTTTCAACCTGGGATATATAATTAATTAATGTTTAAAAAAATTATCCAAACAAGTATTTCTATTAAAAATAATTTCAAATTGGAAATTGACACTAAAATATGAAGATGGGGCCATGTGTCAGTGCATGTCACAATATTTTAGATAAAAACAGTAGTTATTGTTGTATTACCGTATTTACTTGAATACCCCGCACACAATTTTTCGTGAAACCTATGTTAAAAAAGCTTGATGCGTGGCTTATTTGAAATCCGAAATTTTTTTTTTAATTGTAACGCCACGCGACTTGGCAACACTGCATCGAAGCACGGCGTGGCAGCGCCGCAGCATTCCATAGAGCGCTGTTAACTTGCATCTTAGTTCCGGTACACGCACTACGCTCAGTAGCTGCTAGTCGCAGTCGGATATTTGCTGCACGTGGTTAGCTCTAGCTGTGAGTAAAATGACTACAAAAGGGATGCATTTACAATCTTTTACTGTTGCGGAGAAGCTAAAAATTATTAAAGAACCGGAACAAACAGGGAATCGTGCTGCGGGAAGAAAATTGTATGTTTCGGAAAGTTGTATACGGAACTGGAGAAAAAAAAAGATTTGTTTCTGAGCAGTAGTGGTATCCGTAGGGCATTCAGGGGTAAAAAGCGAAGTTTCCAGAAATAGAGAAGAAACTATGTGATTTGGTTAACGAGAAATGACAGTTCGGGTGTGCTGTTTCAATGGAAATGTGCCAATTGTAGGCTGTAGCTCTTGGAAGAGAGTTAGGGGCGGAAGGGTTCAAAGTTAGTTGGGATGGATGACGAGATTTTTCGAAAGAAATGATTTATCTATCAGAAGAAAGACGACCGTCGCACAGAGACTTCCAGCTGCCTAAGAAGAAAAATTAACTGCATTTCAGCGGCATGTTTTGAAACTAAGGAAACAACATCCTTATCTTCTCTCTCAGATCGGCAACTGTGACCAGACACCTGTTTATTTTGAAATGCCGTTGGACACTACAATAAACAGAAAAGAAGAAAAAACTGTTTCAATTCGTACAGGAGGCAACGAGAAACAAAGATGTACAGTTATGCTGTGTATTACTGCCCACGGGAGAAAGCTGCCACCCTTCAACATTTTTAAAAGAAAAACTTTTCCGAAAGTGACTGTACGAGGCGTTGTAATCCAAGCTCAAGAAAATGGCTGGATGGATGAAAAATTGGTCGAAGAATGGATCCGACGTGTTTGACAAAACAGACCCAGCAGCCTTCTAAAGCTTTACAGTTTACTTGTGATGGACAGGTTTCGTGGCCATACAACGGAAGCTGTTAAGAACTGCCTTAAACGTGGGGTTACTGACCAGGTGATTATTCCCGGCAGACTGACATCGGTGTTGCAGCCTTTGGACGCTTGTATAAACCGGCCATTTAAAGTTTTATTGGAAGGCCTGAAATCGACCAGATGTGTGTGTGGATCAAGACGGCGTGGGATCGCATTTCTCCGGAACTCGTAAAAAGTTTCAAGAAATGTGGTATCTCCAACAAGTTGGACGGGACCGAGGACGACTGCACGTGGTCATGGGAAATGCATGAGGAGAGCTAGTGTGACGAGGATAGTGATAGTAGCAGCAGTCAGGCAGACATGTAAAAGGTCAGTAAAAACATATTTTTAGAAATAATAATGAACTGATGAATGGTAATTTGTTGTTGCAGATTTTCCCCCGTTTCTTTATTCACTTACAAACATATCAGTGTTTAACATGGCCTTATAATCGTTAACTAATGTAAACAAAAAAAGTTGAAAGGCGGCCATTTACATTTGTTTTTATGTCACATTTTAACCGTTTCAACATCCGTCTGATGCAATAAATACCACCCTAAAATATTTTAGTTACGTTATTGTCATTGACGCACTAACAATTATGATGCATACTAAAATTATTTTTAAAAACGGGTGATGCAGAAAGAAACTTTGCCTGCAAGAGATGCTGATCAGCCGTCAGGCCGAGACCTAGGCCTACAAATTTTATGGAGACACTTCATTTTTTGATTGTTTAAGTGACTTACCTATTTAGAAACCTGTAAAAATTTTTTGCTGTGAAATAAATGTGTGTGACAAATTTCAGAATTTAAGTCATATTTTTTAAATTTCTCTAACAAATCGGGGGTGCGCGGTTTATTCAAGGCCGAGGGGTATTCAAGTAAATACGCTAATCACTGGTAATAAATTTACTATATCAGTACCCATTGACACCACCAAACTAATGTGAAACAATTTACTTAGCTTACAAAGTAGAGGATGGAAGAGAGCCTAAAATGGGAGGGGGAGCATTTGTGGCTTGCCTCACCCTTGTCCACAGCTATCTATAAATAGTCTGCCAAGGATGCTTGTGTGTGTGTGTGTGTGTGTGTGTGTGTGTGTGTGTGTGTGTGTGTGCGCACCTAACAGTCCCCCCCTCCCCCTGTTGCTGTGCTATGTGCTTGCCGCTTCGAGCATGTCCCGCCCCCCTTCCTCTACGAGATAATGTGCCATGACAGCGGAGCAAGCTTGTCTTTCTTATTTACTGTCCAGAGCTGAGAAGAAAGAAAAGTTCAGGAATGCGGCAGGGGTGGCTACAAGCAGAGGGCTGTGCTGCCCCAACCACCACCATGCCTTGACTTCCCTCTCCTAGGAGGAAAAAAAATAGTGACACCTATTTTCTTCCTTTCTTTCCCAATGGAAAGGTAGCTGATCATGTGACCTTAAAATTAACTTTTCATACTGCTTCCGGCCACCACCCATAAACTTTAGTTTTTGACATTTCAAACAAAAAAAAAAATTAGGGTTTTTGCAGTGGTAGTTACAGCAGAGTTGGGTGGGGAGGGAGAGAGAGAGAAAAACAGAAAAGTAAGAGGAGTAATGATGGAGGAATCAGGCGGTGAGAGAACATTCTCTCTCTTCCTCACACTCTTGACACACCCGCCAGTTTACGACAACAACTCCACTTTCCCCATCCCCCCTTCCTGTTACAGCCTTTATTCAACATACTTTTTTTTCTATTTTCCGTGTATAGTGCGCACCCCTGAATTTTTATCAGTTGTTTTGGAATAAACTTGCGCACTATAAACGATTAAATACGGTATATAGTACATTGTTTAAAATTCACTATTCGAAATTACTTGAATACTTCTAAGTTTGTGAATTTGGCTTTCATTTTCCAATTAGTATGAATAATAAAAGTCTATTATTATAAAATATTAGAAATTTTGAATATGTACACACCCCTAATGGTTGGATGCACAATGAGGAAGTAACTACATACCTGCCAGCGAGGCTCATACATTGCCTGGTTCTTCAGCAGGTTGCCCATGGCATAGCATGCATTCCACCGCACCTGACACACAACACGAGTAAGGCACTTCCAAGATAGCTTTTATATAAATACTGTACTTAGTTTTTAAAATACTTAGTTTTTATATAAATACTTGCTAAGTTTTGAGAGTAATCAGTTCACAGACCCTAACACAATCAGACAAAATATTTGGTCAAACCATTGATACAAAGTAACTGTCAGAACTTAGGTCTAATGCCGAAGGCATTCTGTTCCATTGATACATTAACATGAAACTTTGCACGTTACTCAGAAAATCAACACTTCCAGCAAACATGAAAATTACTATGATTATAAAAAATATATTGATTTAAAAAGGAACCACATAAAAACTTGCTTAAAGTACAAAATTTTATCACAGAACAAAATCAAATAAACCTGCATTTTTTATATTTATCTCATTTTAAATAAATTGACATAATTTTTTAAATTGTGACATGTAAAATTCTGAATTGTAAATACAGTACTACAAAATACTCTGATAAAATCCTGCAAACTATTTAAATGAACATTTCTTTGCTAAATGGTTTTAATTAAACTAAAAATTAGCAAAGAATCCATTAGGTTGGCAACACTGGTACCCCTCAAAGGTGGTGGTATTCTGTGGTCATATACAGTTTATACAATACAGATAACAGATGCAAAACATAATTCAGTTCCACACAATTGAATAATAATTACCAAAACACTTAGAGATGCACAAGTACTACAGAATAGTACTTGCAGGTAGGAGAATACTAAACACAGATGGAAGACACACTTTTCGAGCAGTTGTGCAGTCGTGACATTTCACTGGTCAAGCCAGCTTCCTCGCGTTGCAAATTGTTATGGTGTGTAACCATTCACCTCCCAAGGAAGCTGGCTTGACCAGCTAAACGTCATGACCATGCAACTATGTACACGAAAATTGTGCTGTCCATCTGCATTTTATGATCTACTTGCAAGTACGATTCTGTAAGTACTTGTGCATCTCTGTCAACATGTTTTAGTAATAAGTACCCTAGTGGCTGTTTCTCGCTTTCTCTTCGTTTACAATTTAAAAATAAGTAGTTTACCTAAGACATACCTATTCTGTAACCCATTCACATATACACAAGATATATACTAACTGTGTACACCTAACACCCTTATCTCCCTGTCATCCTTTCCAAGTTACACTGCGAGGGGTTAGAACCCTAGCTTGCTCTTGAGTTGAGATGCAACCTGCAGTTCCCAGTCCATCTGCTGCTACTTGCAACCACATCCCTTGTGTGCCCAGGAGGTTGTTATATAGTCACGTGTCACACACATTAACGCCTTCAACAATCAAGCCAGTGAGTTCCAAATTCAACACTATTCCAAATGTAATACTACGTTGAAAATCAAAATTAGAAGCCAAACATCATAGTACAAATAGCACCACCACAATAGACATGTGGGAGTCAAGCACAGTGCATGGCAGATGATGCACGGCGAGGCTAAGCGAGTAGTGTTAGATTCAACTGACAATTACGGATTTGAACATCGTGAGAGTTGCCTAACTCACCAGGTGTGCTACATTATTATGTAACACATGGTGTGTTCTGTCTGATTTAAAAAATTTTTCTTCCCATTTTTTTTACAGCTCTGGCCTACCAACTGATGTGTACTGGGGCTTTTAGAGCCCTTGCAGTACCTTCAGATGGACTCAAGGCCAGGCCATCTGTTTATGCGTGTTGGTGACGGACCTATGCATGCGTGTGTGTGAGCGGAGGACTGAAGTGACACCAGCCGCGCAATGTCTGCATTCTGTGACTACTTTGGGTGTTGTCGGGCTTGCTCGGGTCCTTCCTTCCTGTGTCAGTCTCTCCCTCTCCTACCTTCTCGTTCCCTTCCCCTTAAGTGGCCAGCTGTGACCGGTGTTGCTTTGATCCCGTCTTGCCACTTCGCTTCTGCTTGCCGGCCAGTGCGTAGCGCTTTCATCCTCGAGCTCTCTTGGCTTTCCGTTTTCTTGGTAAGTGTTTGTTTTCCTTTTGGTTTTGTTGGGTCGCTCGGTATTTCACTTGTGGAATCCCGGTAAGTTGTCTGACGTCACCCTGATTAGTTTGTTTGGTTGTTTCGGGCCGGTTCAACGGAATGTCGGGAGAGCTCCAGCTTAATATTCAAGCGCTTTAACTACAATTAAATGTGACTGCTGCCTGTACCTAATTTGTGCCTGTAACCTGTAATGATTGTATGTGACTGCACTACTATTTTGTAATGCTTCGAGCTGTGCTTCTTTGTTTTGTAAGCTTATTGTTAATAATCACGCATGTTAGCTGTACAGTTTGTTGGTGCTTATTTCAATGACCCAGTAGTTAGCTCGGGATACAATCCCAATCATCTCGTTCTCGTGTATTTTGTGCTGGGGAAATCGGCACAGATGATAGTGACACAACATTTATTTTGGTATTGCTGCGAAACAAAAATCTTATTTTTAAATAGCTTTTAGTTGCAACCAGGGCTGGATTTAGAATCAGGGCCACAAGGCCTGGGCCTAGGGCAAAACTTTGCTAGGGGCGTACTTTTAGCGAGGAGAACATGCCAAGAATTTCTCATTGTTGCTTATGAGTGTCATAATGGCGACCAGTAAAATTTTAAATTGGCTGCACTTGTATATGTACTTGTTAACAGTAATTTTCAAGTAACTGCATTAGCGATAAAAATAATCATAATGACACTATTATTTTTGCATTTTTGCAATAGCGAGAAGATAGAGTAATTTTTAATGCGTTGTTGGAAATGGGGCAAGGATGTGAGTTGGTAAGGAAGGATGTAAAGGAGAGGCTGCGGTGGGGCTAAAGAGTAACAGACTTAGGGCGCCAAGATGCATAAATACGTCTGGTTGCAAATCCCTGCATTGTGGCATTTATAGTGTGTCCGTTAAGTTACACAATCTTTTAAAAAAAATCAGAAAATAGAAATTATTACAGATATAGTATTGCGGTTTTTCAAAATGTTTTGCAGCTGTGAAAGTTTATTTATCCACACTAGAATTTTAATCTATGGCCTGCCAGTAGCTATAAATTATCAAGGTGATATTCGAGTTTTGTTCATATATGGATCATATATGGAAGCTTGCAACACAAGAAGTTACTCACTTCACCAGGGAAAATTTAATAATATGCTGAAATTGCCAAAACTTAAAAATTAGAAAAAATACAAGAAAAAGTTATATCAACAAAAATAATTAAAATTTTACTGTGTTCAATTTGAAACCAAAAAAGTCAGAAAAATAAACAAACGACTCTACTACAAAATTCCTGACTATATTTTCATATTTAAATTTTGAAAGGACAATTTAAATTAATCATGTCCCCAATTACTAGGTTATTGAATTCTGTTGTATCATCCCGAACACATGATGAACCAATACTGAAAACGGAATATACCCTGTTATTAGATATTTAAATTTAATTAAGAGATAAAATACTTTATAGAGATATAAACAAGATGGGAAAGTGACCAAACACTTCATAGTACGGACTGCATAATGTAGTGGCTGGAAAACAATTAACTACACATACAAGCTCAAATAACTCAAAATACATATTGTTGCGGGCTAGGTACGTTTGGGGATGGAGGTCTTTGATAAAATAAAGAAAATAAAGCTAACCTAGTTTATTTACAACTATATATACAAAAAAAAACCTATGTCTATAATGATTTACCACAAGAAATGTCAAACAGAACAAATAACTACTATTTACATAAAGTAAAAAAAAATACCCTACATCTACATAAGTTCTCTGTATATGGAAAAGTTACAAATCACTCACAATGGTGGACCCAATGAAAGAATACCGAAGAATCTTTTCTGGCCTAGAAACACCTTCTTCCTACTACTTGCTGCGGTCCCACTCGCTGGACACCCTCGAACAGTCGTCGCAACCGAATACTTATCGTCACTATCACTTGAGCTCACACCAGGCACCTGCCAGCCAAAACTCTCTCACTCCTGCTGCAGCTCCCCCTTATATACCCACACCTACATCTTGAATTATCTCGGCAAGTCTCTGTTCTCAAACCTCCTGGAAAGGCATTACTTCAAAGTCAAGCACCACCCCGGGAGATAAAGAAGGAACAGGAACATTCCACATCATGATATCTCCTTCAGTTACCAGATATTGGGTGCAGGTGGTAACCACCGCACATGGGCGACACAATGTACGCCGAACCTCTTTGTTATTGCCGCTGCTATTATCGGCTTACACTGCTCTCCGATTACAGAGCTTGAAGGTTGTTATCGTGGAGTAATACAATCCATGCAGTACCCGAGGAGGTCTTTTAGCGCTGCCGCAACTGTATTGTATTTCGCAGCTCTGCCCGACAGCCACGGCGCCAAAAGGAGTGGGTGGGAAGGGGGGTGTCCTAGCTCCGCCACCACAGTATCATACTACACCGCCCAGCCAGACAGTCGCGGGTCGCAACAATATGTTATAACTTACACAAATACAGTTAACATAACAGCTTGTTAACAGCAGGCCTGCAGTAAGGTTTTTGTGGGCCTGGACAAAGAACTGTTTCGGCCCCTAACGTCTGAATAAAAATGTTATAAAAAAATTACTTGCTTACAAAATTTTTAATTAGGTATTGTAAACATAATTAATACACATTTTGCACAAAATATCCAGATATTTAAAGCAACATAAACATAGTAATACTGTTAACGCAGATGTATTTTTACAGATGGAAAATTAAAGAATATGATTTTTTCTCAGAGTTTAGGGCAAGGTGCCAGGACTCTATTCAGATTGATGTCTCAGGGCATTCTGCCCCTTTTACCTCCCTCCCTCACACCCCTTTGCAACGACCCTGGCTAACAGTAATGCCACTCGCCGTTGCCAATAATTTTACCGCTTCTCTGTTAAAACACTTTAAGTTGGAACCGTTTTTCTGACAGCTTAAAACTAGTGCGCTTTCCTTCTCTGTGCACCACAAAAATTGTCAATTTCAATAACTTATTTGCATTCTAATTTTCATGCCTGTAGGCTGGAATGGCTATTCCAACAAGGAAGCGGGGAGGGGCACACCGCCCCCTTAAATACCTGTAGTGAGGGAAATTATGTTTCTCACCCCTGCTTCTTTTTCGACATTTTCCCACACATTTACATTTCCGAATGATATTGGTTTGTTCGTAGTAGAGGAAAATGTAGATGATGTAAATGATCACACTTATAGGGTCAAATCACATTGTAATGTAAAATAGAGAGTTTTTTATAGTCATTTGCCCCCCATTGCGACACTCACACGAAAGTTGGCACATCCCTGCTGTAGATTTTAAAAAAATTCAAACCCCTTTAGATTTATTTATAGTTCTGCCAAAATCCTTTTTACGGTTGATTCAGACACACCCATCACAGCACTTGTCACATCTGACTGAAACACTGTATTTTAAACCATACATGAACTATTCTTCTTTAGGATGTGTAGCAACATAATAATTTCACACACCTGTCTTCAGTAGTACTGTTGTGAAGTGTTCAGCCACTTGAAGTGTTCAGCCACTTCCCCATCTTGGTTAAATCTTTACAAGGTGTTTTTATTTTCTTATTTAAATTTATATTATGTAAATCTTTCTTAACAGGCTATATGCCATTTTCAGGGTGAGTTTGTCAGGTGTCCGGTGTGATGCAACAGAATTCAATAACCTAGTAATTGGGGACATGTTAATTTAAATTCACCTTTTCAAAATTCAATATAAATATAGTCAAGGAATTTTAAAGTAGAGT
>PNEQ01047423.1:0-26571 GCA_003012365.1 Medauroidea extradentata
TGAAATTTGGCCACAAGGTGGCCTATAAATACATATTACAATACATTTTTTATTATCTAGTAGCTCTAAAGCTGATATTTCAAAACATTTATCTTCATTTAAATGAGCAATTTTTTGTAATTCTCTAAATTTTACACTTTCTTTTACAAAAATACATACTCCTCCATTTTTAGCATTTTTCCTGCAATAACATGATCCACAATTAACAAGAACAAATGAATTTACAGTGGGCATTTCTCCCCTATTTAGTCAGGCTATATTCCAACATAATGTACAAAAACCGTGACGCGTCTCTGCAGGACACTCACGAGTGCATGACTGCAGCCCTTGCAAGTCCAAGTACGACTACACAGACTTGTGGGTCTCGTACAACTTTACTGACTGCATGCTCCCGAACTACCACTTCGACTGATGTCTTACCATCAACTATTGCACCGCTTAACTATGTCTCGGCAGACTGTTTGTTAAAAACTGCCTCGAGTACACAGTACGACGGAGGCGGGCCGGCGAACATATGACTATTGCAACAGTGGACATCATTAGTGTGACGTCACACGATGATGCTGGTTCCAAACAAACCCTCCAGGCCAATGCTAACAATAATACAATTTTTGCCCTTTTTCGTAAAAATCAAGTATTAGAGAAAGTGAGCGAATTCTATTGTTTTTGTATTAGTTTATATCAAAGAAGTAACGAACACAAACTAACAGAAAATTTTGCAGTTATGTATGTGTAAATAATGGCGACATTACTTAACATAAAGGTAATCATGCATGTTGTTCTTGTTTGAATAGTAGAATTTACTTGGAGATTAATTAAGAGCGCTACAAAAAAAATAAATTGAGCATTTGATAACTAATCGAAGCTACATTTAAATTATTCGTGGCAATTCTTTAAATAAATCCATCATTATGTTTTGTCACATTGTGCTACGATTGTGTTACGAATTTATCCAAAAGTTTTTTTTTTCCAAGTATTTTGCGAAGAAATCTTTAAAAAATAATAATATGGGAACTGGTCCAAAATCGTAGGCAGTAAAAATTCCTTACTTTGGCTAGTGGTGATTGTCATTATTTGTTGTTACTATTCAAGTTTTAAGAAGGGTATCTGACGTTGTCTGGCGTAAGCCTCTCGAGATATTGTCGTCCTTGCCCTACCACTGAACAGCATTACCAGGGGAGAGTTAGAATATAGCCTAGGACAATTTTAATATTTATCTAGCAAAGAGTTATTGTATGTTTGAAGCTAAGTAAGATAATTGAGTAGCCAGATGGACGATTACAGTAACGTAATTTTATTTGCTTAATTAATTATGTTATTTGCCAGCAATTATCGATTTGAATTTGTCTTGAACTAATGTTCATATTTTCAACATATTTTTAATTTTCGTGAAGTATTTTTCAAGCTTGTTATGATTTGTCAAGGATGTGGTAATACGAAATAAAGGCACATAACTACCTTACTCAACTTATATTTGGTCAGCTAAATAAATTACTTTTCAGTATTTTCCATGATCCCAGAATCTTAAATAAATTAATGATTTCAAATTTTAGCAACTGAATGAAATATTTCTGGTTGTTTAGATTGATTTTGGTCTTTAAGTCACTCTTATTCAAAGGTTCTTGCTTAAATACGCGTTCCGCACATGTATCTATAGAGTTATAGACATGAGCATCACTAGATTCTTCACTAGGAGTGGTAAGTGTGTGTTGGTATGCAATACACGAGTACAGTCAGTGAATACTCAAGGTTTCCTAGACATTCCTCACTGCTACACTGGCTACTCATTTCTTACACTTTTTAAAGCAAAACACAGCTAAATAATAATACCAATAAAACATCACATTATTTAGCTTTGTATTATGTTCTTAGCAAAATTATAAATTCTTTGATGTATTGAAAAATTGCGATGCTAGCATATGGTCACTTTCCTGCGAATACACGTCAGACGATATTTGGCTCACAGTTACTACATATTTTTTACCTCTTACATTTCAGCGCATAATTAATACTGTCCATTTTTTATGGTCAGCATTTTGTTCTTGTAGTCAGGTACTTTTTTTTTGTACACCTTAAATTCGAAGAAGAATCGTTGACCACCTAAGACTTTGTAAGCATAAGTACATTGTATAAGAGTGTATTTGGAAAGGCAGGTTTTTGTGTAACCTATACTTGTTGCTGTTATTGCTATCTATTCCTCGAGCGATTTTCATTAAGTACTGAAATATAATCAGCATGAAAAAAAAAGTAGGCCTATATAATTTGTTTTACATTTGGAATCAATTTAACAGTATTACGGTCATTTAAAAATTACGCATTTAAAACGCCCGCAAAAACTGAACGTCACATCATGGCTGTCGGCTGACGTCACAGGCTCAACAGCACATTGGTTAGTGGCCTAGCAGCGAGAATAAGAGTAACAGTTGCTTGAATCATTGACTGTTACATTATTATTATTAATATATTTATTTTTAGTATTCCTAGTCGAGGTGTGTAAACACGAGTTTGAACTCGCTGTTACAATATGTTTTTTCCATCGCTCTTTTTGCAGATTATCAAACCGCACTTTTACATATCCTTCAAAACATGACATATTCAACAGACCAAATACACGTCACACCATGCTGGGCCATCGGCCAGGCACGGACTGTTTACGAAATAAGCTGCAACGTTGACCAATCAAAAGTCGTTTTCATTGGATACCGCATCGTCTGCTACTTTCAGCACTTATTTTTGGTTATAATTAATAAATAAAGCATTTATATTATAAAATTCATATCTGTTAAATTTAATATTCTGACTGACTTTCGGTGTTCATGCAAGGGGACAAATTGAAATATGAAAAAATCAAATAACACAATATTGTCACCGTCAGTGTGATTAGATATTGTGAATAGTAGTTTCACTGTTACCAAGTAGGTGTATGTGAAAGATGTAGAAGTCATCGCTTATGCTACAGGGAAGGCTGCTTCACAAGACTAGCCCTATTGTCTCTTGCCACACATATACGGGAGCAAGGCAAGGATGTTGTTCCTAGGACCAGGCCAGTCTGTTGGCATCCTCTCGCTACCCGACCCAACTCGTCAAGGCCACGCAGCAGTTCATTCCACCTCCCCCTCCTCCACGCTCACCAACTGGGGAGAAATAGGTAGGAAGTAGTAGGGGTAGCTAACACCCCCCTTTCACTTCTACTACAATACCACATCTGCTTTTTTCTCTTCAAAATCTGACAAATCTCAATGGATGACCCCTTCTTAAGGGCTGTTACGGGTTTGCTGTGTCAGAATAAACTGGCAAATGTGTCTCGACGACGTTCAAAATTCGCACAGCTATATTCTTCGACAAACCTAAATAAAAATTATTCGTCGTCAAATTCTTCCACAGGATTGGCCCTTTGTGTAAACTATAAAAGAAATAATATTATTCACCGACGAAAAGGATTCCCAACTAGCAAATTCGAGATTTATCTTTATTTATGCATTTTCTTATTTAATTTATCATCGATTCAAATATATTGATGGGAAAACTAAAAAAAATATATAAGTTAGTGTTTACGATTCGGCTAACTTTAATGTAAATAAAAACATTTGAATCCAAGGTCCAGAGATTTCCAAACGCCACAATAGCAAAGATGCTAGAAGGGTCCAGATGGAGCATGTCGACAGGAGTGTAATCAAACAAATGCTTGATGTGGCTGTGAGCAATATGGCCGACCAATTACAAAATTGGGGCACTATTAATTAGGAGGTGTGTAAACAGGTCTAAAATATAAAGATTTCAACCTAAAACATCAATTAAAAAGCGTAATACATTAATTTACCAAATAACAGTCTGATGTGTACTTTTGAGGTTAAACCAATATCGCGGATAACTAATTTGGTGGCTATTTCTCCCTGCTCTTGGTACCACGCCCCTCGCCTTAAATTCCATCCTTATGCTGTAGTAAACGCCAAATGAGAAAATAATCTTCGCGCAGCGTTTGGGTGGCAAATGGAGAGGGGGCATGGTGGGGGATGGTGCTATAGGGCCGCCGCTGGAGGGCGGGAATCCACATCACACTGCTGCATCTTTACATGCCTAACTGAAAACATCGTCCCCGGTAGCACACACTATACATTTCGATAAATCATACTTCACACACACAAATACAATTCATGAAGACGAAACTAGATTCGAACCAACATCGAAACATGCATTATTATGATTCGCCGCGATGCTCAAAGGTGTAAGCAAATATCCTAATTATATAGACTATGAAAACGCCTATGGCGTACCATCCTCCCGAGCTTTAAACATATGCGGTTTATTTCCAAACAACTAAAATGCGCACCACTCACTCGCAGTAGACGAATACAGGGTAACTTACCGCAAATATGCTAAAGTAATATTTAAATCAACAAGAATATTTGTTATATTTAGATAAAAACATTTTGCCGCATTCTTTAACAAGTCTCCGTCGCGAAATCGATAGCGAGCGCGGTATGGTAAGCTGGAGGTCATAAGTTCGGGATGTGGTCGGCAAACATTTTACTTTTATTTTAATGTTTCAAATACTTTTCTTAATCTTTCACAAACACGTAGAAAAAACCGCGACCTAAATTTGTCACAAATCGTGTTTGCTATTTTATCAAATTCCTTCCCACACAAAAATTTTAATACTTTTGCTAAAAAACTAACTAATTGCGAACTAACGATTAATCAATTAATAAGCAAAAGTGTGTTATATTGTCGTTGGAAAAAATTAGGTAAAATAGCAAATGCAATCTGTGACAAATTTACATGGTGGTTTTACGATATCGGCAGCCGTTCGGCTTAAAAAATATATTTATTTGTCTAGCAACAGAAATAGGCACCTATGGCCTTTTAACATTAAATTCATCACTAACATATGTTTGCCTTCCTTTAAAAATGTTAAGTATTCCGTGTCTATATAAATATCAATACATCAGTACGTGCAAGCACATTGCTCTCAAAATCTACTAGAACATAAGACCAAGTACACGAATAAGAGAATGCTTAGCTTACCTTATAAAAAATTATTTTTGCAGAATGTAATGTATTTCTTTGTTCTTACTCCTTACAACGTGTATCACATATCATTTACTGTCTGACAAAGGCTTAAAATCGTTCAAAAAGTCGTCTCCACTGTCACTGGTTTCACATGAACTGGATGAAGAATCTTGCACACGAATAACAAATTCTTCCATGGCACCATCTAAAAGTTTTTCTTGAGTTATGTACTCGTGTTCAGTTTTTTTCACATTGTCACACACCGAGACCCCTTGTTCTTTAGTGACTTCTTGAAATTTCTGTTTAGCGAGGCCTTTAACATCACTTAGGTTAAACGTGGTGTTTCGAGATGCAACCCAGTTTTTTACGATACCCCAAATTTTTTATATTGGGTTAAGACCTGGGTGGTAAGGTGGTAGGCGCAGCGCTGTATGTCCATGTTGGTCGAGTAATGCGTCAATTGTGTACGACCGGATCAGTGACTTGAATTGTTTTTCAAGTTCGTACAATTTCCCTTTTCGTCAATGCGGCATCAAATGCAATATTATGTTCCTGTAGCCATTCTACAATATGACTTTTGCAGCCGTTAGACGTTGGATGGCGTACATACTGGACGTTGAGATAAGAAGCATTATCTAAGACAACTACAGAATGTGGTTTCAAATTTGGTATCAGTTTATCTTGCAGCCATTTAGAGAAGTTGGTATGGTTCATATCATTATGATAATCGCCTGTTTTTGTTCCGGACTTAAATATCAAAAGTGCGTTCGGCACAAACCCATCTTCTCCTCCAGCGTGAAGAGTAATCAGCCTGTTTCCTTTAGACATTGGTTTCTTAAGGCCGCTGCTAGAAGCGTCTGTCCACTCCTTCGGAGTAGTGTGGCAACTATGAAGATATGTTTCATCTACGAACACGATATTCTGCTTTTCGTTTCTGGCTTTACGTATCTGTCGGAGGTATGACATGCATAAAAGTTTTAAGTAATTACGTTCCATTATAACCTGCCGATTATCTTATGTCTTTTTCCAGCGGTAACCTAACTTTGAGAGCAAGCACCTTAGAGATGTTTTCCCGCCTTTGTAAGAGACGTCTTGAACCAATTTGGCATGGAGTGCACCTACAGTTGGACGACGTTTCTCACTTAAGTAAAAGTTATTAATTGTTCGCCGCACTACCTGTATGTCAAAATCGTCTATGCTAGTCTTCGTAACACATTTTTTCTGTTTTTTGTTTGGGGTTTCAAAGGATTTGGATGAACATTCCTTAATCTCGGTTCCTTCTCTTTTTATTTTGTAAATGGTTGGTACAGGGAAACCTGTGGCTGCTTAGACCCGTTTCACCATGACGTCGGACAGGTCAGCTGTTTCTGTGCCGTCAGCTCGAGGTATGTAAGGAACAGGCCCCAGTGTGTCACCACCCCCTACAGCCTGCGATCCACGAAGTGCAACCCCCCATATGCACTCTCTCAGGTGCTTCGCGCACGACCTTGCCAATGGGGGCCACCCTGACAACACGTACATTTCTCTGAGTGATTTGATGCAACAATTACAAACTGTCCTAGCAGACTTTAGTTAGACCAACGTAACATGATGCAGTCTTTTTCTTAACCATTAGATGTACATAGGACAAAGGACTCCTTAATAATTGCGAACATCAACCTTGCACATAATTGTACAAATTCAATGTCATGTGTTTTGTGCCAATGTAAGTGTTTTGTGTTTTTATTTCAGCAGGACTCAAACTATAAATTATGCCACATGCATAATCACACCTCTGTATAACTTTGTACAACCATTGTCACCATTTCATCTCCATGTAGGGAATTTCAATTTGTCCCCCTGACTTCCGGCCAACTGTCATGCTGGACGGAAGCCGGCAGCCAGCCAGTCTTCAAGTAGCGGGAGTACAGTACGGTCGTGCATGCGTGTCAGTGCCCTGGTCTCGGGGGACATCACCATCTTTCATCAATCAGTAAGCTGCAATAGCGTAAGTAAAAATCCGGAACCTTTTCCTTTGCTCGTGCCCCCGAGACACCATTCACGTGGAAGACCTCACCTGCCATGCTTTAAATTCAATCACTTAAATTCACCACGTGCTCCAGCACGTTTTTGCACCATGTAAGCTAATGGGCGGCTATAGGCCCATGCCCGCTCTTGTGGAGGGTAGCCTCATTTCGCCTCACAGTAATTGTGTTAATAAAATGTGCTCCCATTTATAACCGAACTGGTGACTGTGATTCGTAGTGAATTCCTCGCACCCTGCTTCATGGGGGAAATTTAACGGCCGGCGACCGTAATCCGCCACCATCACTTTGTACTTTATACAAATGTGGACATATAATGGATTATTTCCACTCAACTGCACCCTTGCCATGAGATGCGCACGGGTTTCTATGTGAATTCAGGTATTTATTTTACTCACCACGTGGGAATTAAGAGTACCCGTTTGGAGGACACTGTTTTTAATCATCCTCTCCATTCACGACAGGCCATCACAGGACAGGGCACGCCACTATCTCACCCCTATCCCACCCACTTAAGAGTCTCGTGCTAACCCGAATACCCTGGTTAGCTGGTGCCCACAAAATACATTTACAACACTATCTCGTAAATTCATCGTCTCTCCACCACCCGTGATCCTGGCCACGTCAACGACTTCTGTAAGCAATATAGCTAAACCATTTTCTGCCTCATTTTGCATAAATTTTATGACATTGTAAACAACTTCCTGGGATTGACTGTGAACGACTTTTCCTTTTTTGTACTGTACCATAACTTCCATGTACCTATTAGTTTCTACGCCACAGTTGCAAACGAAATACCTCGTAAGGACATAAATTTGCAGCACATTCAGCGTACACTTCTAAAACCACATTATATAATATATGTACAACACTGTACACACCAACTGTTACGTATCGTCCGCTTACTCTGTTGAGACGAACATTTTTTCGACAGGTATAATGTACACGCGCAGGAGCTCTCACCCGACCGTCCTCGCCCGCTCTCTGCACTGTAATGAAAGGACTGACCCCTTACTGCAGCGGGAATGGACTCGTCCAACTCTCTTGACACGTTTTCGTCTCCTGCGCATTATTTTCTCATTTGGCGTTTACTCTACCCCCGTGTAAAATCGGCAGGGTAGTTAAAAATTAAGTTCCAGTCGACCTCGGTCTAAACACTTAACTAGAATTGTGCAACGGTAAAGTACATCGAATCAAGATCATACCGTATCTCGATCTTGGGTCGAACCCCAAACAGAATGGTGCACCCAGATATGAGCTCTAGTGCCCTCAGAAGTGTAAAATTTTATTGAAGTAATGTGCGAGACAATCATCGAAACATTTTTGAAGGCGGAGTCATAAAAGGCTCACTCTTTTTTGCATGGAGATCTTCTCATAACAGAATTAAATATAATTCGATAATTGCTGAACCGGTGTAATAGTGATTCTTCGGTATTCATGGTCTAAGAAGGTAGAGGTCTTGACACTGAGGATTAAAATGTGACTCCTTCATGTCGCCGAGCGCTAGTAGTAATTTGGTGGAAGATTTGACTTGTTTTTGTATTTGGCTTAGTTTAAAATGTGAAGTTGTTACCGGAATTGCGAGTATTATATCGAAGAAAAATGGGAACGTAATTTTGTATTGGAACACATTTTTTACAACAATAAAATTTTATTTTTCAATATTATACATGTAGATGCACATTGCAACGTTTCTCAAATTTTGTAGGGCACGAAATATAGTTTTTGTTCGAATGTGTTCACTAAAATAATAATACACAATATATTTCTTCAAACTACTTTTACTTTTATAAACAGTTCCACACACGCCAATGCATTTATGGACATGGAACATGTATATACTATATCAGCTTACCATGTTAACATTATTTTATGTAAATAATTGCAAAAATGTTAAAACGCGAGATGTAAACAAGACAAATCGTCCACCAAATTACTACTAGCGTTCGGCGACATGAAGGGGTCACTTTCTCTTGCTGGAGAGCATACGCAGTGTCAAGACCTCTTCGGTATGTGAAACGACGATGACGAACAGAACGCACAAGAGAGCCTCTTTCGACATGGGACCACGCATGTGGCACTACTCCGCCATTGATAAATATCTTTGGATTAGTTGGAAATGTTAAAAAAAATAATAATAAATAACAATGATGTGCAAGGTTATAAGACGTAAATGACAGACAGTACAACAGCCATTCCTAGAATAATTTGATATATTACGAAGCAGTTATGGCAGGATCAGCGTTAAGAAGATTGATGGCAGAATATAAGCGTATGTATGTCTATGAATGTTTAACAGCACAGTAATTTCCATCTTTGTAAGGTTAACTGCTTTTTCTGTCAAATATTTGCGTGGTTTGGGGTTACAGACTTTCAAAGATACCTCTTTCGTTGAGGTTGTTTGATAGTAATTTTATTTTAAAGTTTGCTGGTATGCAGACATGTCAGTAACGCTTTTAGTAGTAGAACTCAAAAATTCGCTTAGCTTTATCTAGATCTTCACCGTCTTCATTACTCAAAATGTTAATTTTGGCCCGTAAAAAATTTATGAAACTTATATCGATGGGTTAAATGTATGGTTTTAAGTATACAAGTGGAGTTATTTCGTTTTTTGTTACTGAAAGATAACCTAGAAAAGAGAAAAAACTTAAGCATTTTGAGTGCCACAGTCATCCCTCCTCCTGCTTTATGGTACTACACTACGGCCCTGTTTCAGCAACCGCTGTTAATCCTCTTTAACAAATGTAAATGCTTAAGAGGGCATGGTACATAATTCAACGCTATTAACATTGATCTATAATTGTAGGTTTCTTGAAGTCAATTTGCGAAAATTTTGCAATAGCAATCCTAGACAACAGTTTTAGCCAATGTTTTAAACAAAATTGTTGCCAGCGTTACGCACTTCTGAGGCACAATCTCTAATGCCGGAACCTCGTGCATTTAACTGCGGTTCAAGAGATCACGCGTAATGAATTAGCAATTCTGGATAAATATTTGCTCATAAAGTTGGTAGATACCATTGTCTAGGATTGTCATTTAGTATTTTACCCATATTGGCTTCGAAAAAAAGTGTATAAATCAATTTGTGTTTTCAGCGTTTATTTATCTACCACACACTCATAAAAGAGGCTGGTAAAACCCTCCCTAAATGTTACAACTGTAATATTTAATAAATAACATCTCGCTAAAGCTTTCATAATGCACTTATGCAATATCAATTATCTAAGAGTTAAACCTGATATTTTTAACTTATTCATGATGTCATGTCACACAAGTATGCCTAATTGTATTTGTAAATATATGTAAAGTTTTCACCAATAATATTTTACACGAAATTTGAAAGTGACATTCAAAGCTAAGTTTCAGTTTTTCATACGCAGGCTCTTTCCAGCATTTGTTTGGCATGTGTGTTATGTGTTACATATTATAGGCGATGTGTTGCAGAACTAACCCTGAACCCACCAGAAGGTATCATCGCGGGTCCTATTAATGAAGAAAATTTTTTTGAGTGGGAAGCACTTATTACGTAAGTATTTTAAAAAATTGTCACTCTTGTTTTATCATTTGGTATTTTTTACTGTAGGGACCTAGTAAGTTTTTAAAACTTTTGAAATAGGTTAACGTACAGTTTAAGGGCATGGAAACAACTGTAAATAACTGGGACTAACCTAACAGTCATTGCTTATTGTGCAAGCCATGCTTTGGCTCCAAAAACACTTTTTAGGAATCTGGGTAGGCCCTATGCAAATTTCACATTATTATTTAACGATAGGCTAGAATTTACAGGCCTACTCGAACACACTAAGTTTACATGACTTTGTTTGATACGGGCCTTCCAATGCCAGTATTACAGGTTATTAAATTTTTGACACTAATTGTCGAAATGAATTGTGTAAAAATGCTTTGGCAAATAAAATGTCCAAAATTGTGAATATAGGCCTAAACCATTTGGAAGGAAGGGGAAATAGCTTCCTTCGTTACGGAAATTTTGGACAAAAAAGGCCTTGGCAATTCCATTCGCATCTCTGCAGTTTGCAAGCCTTAGCTATTGGTTGAATCAGTATAGGCTAGTTACAATTAGGATACTTGAGGAGAAACAGTTCAGTTTGTTATAAAATTATTAGGCTTATAATGTATGTTAGGGCCTGTATATCATAAAATGAAGACGTCATTTAACCTACCAGTAGTTTGTAATATTAGATTTGTGGGAGTTTTTACATCTGGAATATAACTTACCCACATGTGAAGATGGTCAGTGAATTGTAGTCTGTCAATACTTGTTTACCGTAAGTTGTGGATATTTATGAAAGTGTGCCAATTTAATTGAAAACGTTATCGTAACAAAATAAAATTGAAGAAAATTATTTTGTGAAGTTTGACTGGGAAATGCAGCAGTAACTTAAAAATTCCTTTACAATGTCAAGAAACGCTAATGCTCATAAGATGAATGTAAAGTTGAAAAAGTTTGAAGCATTAATGTTTTGCATTTTACTTTTTTCATTTAATTCCGTTATAGCCTTTATAAATTATGCAGTGATTTAGCAGGTACCTAAGTGGAAGAAACAAAAATTGTTATACCCCTATAAGTATGACAGTTTTTATTGAAATTTCCTAATTGTAATTTTATTTGCACTTTTATATTTATGAAATATTGTTTTTATTAGTGTGAATTGTCAGAGTGACGTGTCCATTAGCAGTCAGTGTATAATTGCCCAAGTGCATGCAAACACCTCCCTGAAAAAATATATTTTTGTAAAATATGCCCACTTTTTTTAAACATTTATTTGCCTTTTATAATGCCAGTACAGTTTATAACGTTTGTTTCACCGATCACAAATGCATGGCAATGTAGCAGTACTGAAATATGCAATTCTCGCGGCCTCCCTGCTAAGTGACGTTAATCTTACGTGAGTTTTAACATTGGAGAAGTGCACGTATCTGACTGTGATCTCTGCAGTTTATCCCAGAAAGTATTCTTTATTGAGTTCTTGATGGCAGAACCCACTACGCAGCTAGTGTTACACCCTTGAAACTGTAAAAATAATAGATGCCAGCAGTTATGTTTTGCCTACTACAATCCAAACAAACCTTCTATAAAAAACATGTCATGAGACTATTTACAGAGCAAAATTGACGAGGAAAGGCTTTGTAGGTTTAAATATAAAACAAACTTCTACAATGCTGAACGTGAGTTATGTATGCATATTCATATCATACCTAATTATTTTAATATTTAAAATACAGTGAGTGTGTTTATATCTTTTCAAGTTGGAATTGGCATACATTTTACATTTACATATTATGAATACAAACAATTTCCATATCATTTAATTACTGGAGATAATAAACATACAATTCAATTAAATTAGTAGAAAATTCAAATGGGCTAATTTAAGGTTATATGTTGGCATTTATGTGTACTGTACATGACGTAAGGAATTGTGAGAAACTTTTCTTGGTGTTAAGGTCGGTTTACGATGCAAACATGTACGCAATAACCGTAATCGTAACACCCTGAACGAGTATAAGAACGAAGACACACAGTTTACGATTGCCTTGTGCGTCCATGTAGTCTGTGTTAGAAAATGGCCGCTGGTGTCAGCTGTTTGTTATTTTGTTTCGGTTGGGCCGCTATAATTTTGTGTTTCTTGTTAATCTGACGTATTTGATGTCATAATTATTAGATATGGTAAATTTCCTACGTTTTCCGTATTTGCTGTGTTACTTTCTTTTTCTCCTTTAGCCATAGTTAAATACGTGATGTGTTTTGCCAAACTGCTTTGGAAATGTTTTAGAGCAAATTATTTCCTAAAGCATTCCTTGTAAATATGTGTTCTATGGCAACTAAAACAATAAAGGTATCTTAATTCGCGCATTACCTTACCCTCCTAACCTTACTTGTAACTCAATCCCACACTGCTTACGAACTGCACAAACGAAGAATTTCATGACAGCATGCTAGCAGCTGTGTTATTCCTGTATTTATATTTAAGTAAAAAATACCCTGTAACAAATATGATGTAGTTCATCTGCATCAGTATAGGGTTAATTTACATCATACAAATAAACATAGTTTTAGTATTAATTATCTTACTGTAAACATAAAAATGTATGTAGATAGGCAAATTATCACGTTAAAATATAAAGACATAGCTCAATATTTCTTCATATAACAGCATAAATAAGTACAACCGCTTTTTGATGGTGTAAAGTAGGCCTAACCTAACTGCATGGTTATGTTACACTACACTCATAACGTCCAAAAAAGTTTCGTTAGTTGGCCTACCTTCTTCGATAATTTCATTTTCCAAGAATATTACTTTTCCATCATAATGTTAACCTAAGGTGGTTAAAACGATTTGGCGAAAATTTTACCGAATTTGAAGGTCAAAGGTATAGGCTACAACGTTAATTAAATAATTGTACTCCACATATATCAAATACACGCATACACTTTTATTTTAACTTTGTGATAGGTGTGAAGATGTTTAGAAGGAAGCAACAAGTGTATCTCATCTTGCTAATTTGTATTTTTTAGAAAACTTTATCAATATGTAAATACAATATTGTTTTTCGCCAGAGATACTAGTATATCGGTTGCTAAGCAACGAAGGCAGAAGTGACGTTGAACGGAATTATTCTTGTATACTGCGTTCCTATTGGCTGAAACCTTTACGCTTTACGGTAGGAAATAAAATATAACCATTTCATACACGTCGTTGAGTCGACGACGTAATTCTACACGGTACGTATGCATCACCATAAACTGTGTCATAAGAAAACCCAACTTTCATTTCCTTACGCTTACGTTTGCTACGCACATGTTTGCATCGTAAACCGACCTTTACTAACAGATGGATTAAACTTTTATTATATAGAAATATTGAGCAAATGAAAAGAAAAAAATCCAGTGTGTACCAACCATTTACATAACATTTTTTCTCAAAACATGTCACAAGACACTGTGTGAATATACATTATCTGACCTCACCAGCAGCTCTTCGACGTGTTCTACGGTATTTAATAAAGTGTTTGATCACGTATCAATATAGAAAAGTGTAGTTTCATTATGACATTTGTCTAACAGTGTTCTTACAGAAACGAAATTGAAAGTAGGGCTACTGATTCTTTATCATCATTTCAGTCAATAGAATATTTGCACAACTTAAAAAATATATTTAATAAGTAACCTAATACCGTAAACCGGGATTATTTTTGCCCATTGCAGGGTTGCTTTGACCCACTCAAAGTAGCCTATTAGTTTTAGGATCTTTTGGTGAATAAATAGGTAATTGGAGCAAAATGTTTGAAAACATTCCTTTGAGACATCAGCTAGTTAATATTTAAAACTTTAACGAAACCATGTAAATACCAAACTTTTGAGTAGGCCAAACAAAGTAACTCAGTAATGGGTCAAAGTTTCCCAGCTTATGGTTTTACCCTAAATATGGCATGAGTCTTTTTTGAAAAAAAATTTGTAGAATGTCCAAGAAGTTATCACCTATGAAAGTTGATGTGTGTTGAATTGGTTAAAGCAATTGAGAGTATTGGTGAGGGTAAGATGGATGTGTGTGGGTGTATGTGCACGAAGGGGCCCTGAAGGGACGTGCTTCGAAGGTGGTGTGTTCCCCGCCAAGCTGATATTCCCCCCGGACTATCCACTCAGCCCTCCCAAGATGCAGTTCACCTGTGAGATGTTCCATCCAAACAGTAAGTACACAGCATCCAGCCATCAGAATCACATATAGCTGTCCAATAACATTCTTGCACTCTGCCATACACACATACAGGATTTTAATCTGTGAGGGACTTTGCTCCATTAAAAGTTTATGTACCTAGTGATATTCAATGTTCAGTTTTATACAGGCCATAGAATTCAAATATATATGAGGATGATGAAATGATTATTGAAAAATAATTAAATTGGTTGTAAAAAATTAAGTAGAATAGATCTTTTGTTCGTCATAGCTATAAAACTTCTCCTTGAATACTAATATTCAACTAGGCTGATGAAAGCTTACATGGGTGAATGCTATTCAATTCTGAAGGGTGTGGTACATAATTTAACTTCAGAAACATTTATCAAAGTTAGCATGAATTTAAAAGTTAGAGTAGAAAGAAAAATAAAAGCAATCGTAGAAAACAGTGTTTGACATCTTTATGAGCAAATACTTTGCCAGAGTGATACACTAGTGTAGAGTATTCTCTTGCTTCAGGATCAGAATTACAATAAAATGTGCCCTAAATTGATAACCAGAAACTCATTACTCTAAGGAACTTGTTTGCTGAATTGGCGAAAACTATTTTCTAGGATTTTTTGCTATGTCATTTCCATTTATTATCTGGATGTTGACGGCCCCAGAGGTAACACTTGGGACTATTAAGGTGAGGGTAAGCCTGCGGTGGTTCGTCATTGCCTTCGGTGGAGATGGTGGTGAAGGGACAAAAACTACATCCAGTCCTGAACCCAGGAAGGTTACGTTAAATTTCACCTCTCTAGCTGGAAATCAAACCCAGACCCTTCTGCTTTAACCTCTGAGCCAAGTGGTTGGACTTTCTAGGATTGCCCTACCTGATATAACATATACCAACTCCGTGTTCTTGTTAGGGCTCATAGGTTTGCAAGGCAATGTTGTACAAAACTGCCTAAAACAAAAATAATTTACACCAGTTTAATACTCCGCATGTAGGTTTTATAAGGTTCTCGGAGAGCGTGTAAGTGTGCCCCTTGTCATTTTTTTTTCCCTGCACAAACAGTGAAGTCTTGAATGTTTGTGATGATAATAAAAGATGATTAAGAGAGCAGCAGGGGAAAGTGAAGTGCTCATAGAAAACTCTCAGTTCAAGTGCAGTATCTACCATGTTTCCTACGTTTGAAAATCAAGAGCAACTCCACCAGCAATGGAATCCCAATCGCACTTCTCTGACTACTACATCTCTGCAAACCTCTCTGTTATAGAAGAATGGTGATGCTAAAGACTGTGTGGTTGTGTGGCAGTTTACTCAGACGGCAGGGTGTGCATCTCCATCCTGCATGCACCGGGTGATGATCCAATGGGGTACGAGTCCAGTGCAGAACGTTGGAGCCCTGTACAGAGCGTGGAGAAGATCCTGCTGTCTGTTGTCAGCATGCTGGCTGGTAAGATGTGTGCTTTAAGCCGTGGTTCACAAAAACTAAACCTCTGTTGGATCACAGTAAAACCTCATTAATACAAAATTTTTATTAATACAAAGTTATTTTCTTATCCTTTTGAAATAGTTAAAATCACTCTGTAAAAATATCCTTTATATGTAAATGAAGTAATAGTATTTAAAACCTAGTTATAAAAAGAACTCATGGTGGTCTGATTAGAATGTTAATGTTTTGGGGGAAAAAACAGCATAAAAAAACAAGTTCTTACTAGGCCTACGCTAATACAAATCTCATTATTATAAACACAAAAAAAATTTGTTTTTTCTTGAGGTTTACATGATAGATATTTCACTGTAGTGCAAAGTGTTTGTGCTCAAAAAACAATCTGTAGACGCCAGTAAAACTAAAACTGTGTCCAAGTATTTTAGAACAAATATGTTACAGTAGAAAAAAGTGTTTTTCAAAGAAATAGTAATAATGAACAAGTGTGTCATAAACACAAGAATTTCAGTGATGATAACTCTTCATACCACTGAGAAAAATTAGTTGTGCGAGGTCGACTTGAATCATCTACTCCCTTCGAGGGACAAACAGATTTAAGCTTGGCTTGATAGAACTTCAAAATAATTTTACACGTTTCCACATTCTTGTTGCAGAACCAAATGATGAAAGTGGGGCGAATGTGGATGCAGCAAAGATGTGGCGGGAGGACAGAGAAGAATTCAACAGAATAGCAGAAAGAATTGTGAGGAAAACACTCGGTCTTCCGCCCCCTCCGTGATACAACACTGTGGATGATTCCATTAATTCTGCAGTCAACATTCAGTTGACCTCTCACAGTTGGCTTTCATGGGGGTCGAGGTTTTAATTGCCATTTTGCTCTAAGAATACATTTCTGTACATACATAAAGTTTCAAATTCTATGGGCTGTTTAAAGTGCTGTGTATGTATATACTGTTTACAAATAAATGTAAAAAATCTTTATATATACTTGTTTTAATGTGTCAGCATTTTGTTGCTCTTATTTAGTCCGCAAGTTAAAAGGAAAAAAGATTGAAATTCCAACAGGAAATTAGAATGCCAATAAAATAAGTTCCTTGGTGACGTCTGAAATTATAGGTGATTCACACTATCGACATAACCCATTTTTACAAAACGGTGTAAGAGCATGCTGATACTATATCATAGTGTAAGTTTTATTATTTTTATTTGTTGTTTATCTTTTAAAGGCATTACTTACATGTAAGTTATGCCTACATTTTTATTACTGTTCAATTGCTTAAATGCAGAAATAATTGATGCAGTATAGTAAGGCACCAAGTTATGTAAGGGTAAAATTCTTTAGTCCGTTACTTAACTTTATTTTTTTGTAAGTAGATTGTATGTACTGTCTTGAATGTAACTCTAAAAGAAATGAATGTTTTTTTAAAGTGTAACATTAAGCAGCAACAAGTCTGTCTGTAGAACCTGAAGGCAGAAAAAAATTGGAAGTACATAACAAAGTAAAGAATACTGTAAACATCTGTATCAAGTGCAATGTTTCCCAAAATTATTAGGTCTGTGAAATGCAGTGTGTGCATGACAACGGGGCCCGGTCCACTGGGAAGACTTGACACCACTGTGCGTTGCTTGTCTGCTGCAGCACTTGCACACACTTGACGCACAGTACAGATGATGCCTGTGCTGGACAAAAGGTGCAGTCACGTGTACTCACATCTCTGCCGAGTCATAACTTCCGTGGAGGAGTTGTCAGCACTTACCTTTATATATGTAGACTGTGTGAGCTTAAAATAAATTAATGTGTGTGGGCAACTGTGGAGTATACAAGATGCAGTTTGGACTGTGTGTGTGGCTTTGTGTAAAAAAAATAGAAATGTTAGTATAATGTATGTTCACTGATTAACCTGCATAATATGAAAGTTGTCTAATTCTTCTGGGTGGCCAGGTGCAGTATGCAAGAATAGCGCATTATCACTTTATCAGTACTCAATTTGTTTATTTTCTTATACACCTGCAGGTTTTGTGATTGATAAACTACAAGTGCTTAAAGTTTTTTTAAGTCCTCCAGATGCATTATAACTAACCATAACAGCGATACAATTTTGTATTGCGACCTTGAATCCACACACAGATTTTTCTTCCTTTGAGTGTTCATTCTGGCATCCACTTCACTTCTAAACCAAAGCAGTTTTGACATAAAATATTTTCTCAGGCAAATATTCACCTTTCTTGATTATTTCTGCTAGGGGTCGAGGCATTTTGTCTGCAGCACCCATGTCTACACTTGTGGCCTCGCCTTTCATCTCAATGTTATGAATATTTGCACACTTCGTGAGTTGTTTAAAAGAACGTAGTGCTAGCTTTAAGGCCATGCATGCTTCCCTGTTCCAAATTTTTTTTTTTTTCAATAGTTATTTTTTAAGCCTAAATGAGAGCAGATATCACATTGAAATATGTTTGTCAGGTTTATTTAAAATGGTTTTCAAAGTGTTGACTAAATTTTTTTAGGATGGTAAATGCTGTAGTTTTACGTAACTACCAATTTTTTTTTGTTAATTGAATTAGTAGTCTAGACAATATACTGTAGTTTCTTGTTTTAAAAAAATTAGGACTTCCGTGTCTTTTTTCCCCAACTTTCCTAAGAAAATTCTTGTGCTTGTTGCCTGGTTTGAGCATTCATTCTTACACTTCGATAACATATTACTGGTAAACAAACAATATCTGCAGAAACAATACTGTGGTTGTACACCCTATAGACATTTGCTTTTCACACAAGATAAATAGTAATACTGCTGTCTGCAGCTTTGTTCAATGAAACACGTTGCAGAGAGAAAGAGGAGGACAGTAAGCATCACAAATGTGTGACACAAACGGTTTTGTTATTAGCAGCCACCTCATCCCGCATTGTTGTCAAGTCAGGACATCTCGGTCTACAAATTGCATATGTAGCTGCAAAGTTACGTGAGTTTACCTAAGGGCACCTATCTATAAGTGCATTTCTTTAAGGTTTTTTTATTTGTTGTACTGCAGTAATAATAATAAACAACATCAATAATACAGTAAACCCTCGATCTAACGACATCGCACAGTGCCAGGTAATTATGTTCGCCGATGTCGTTAGTCCCGAGGTAACTAAATTTGACACTCCCCCCCCCGCCCCAATTAAAAAAAATTGTTTTTTTTTTTTCCCTAAAATTTATGAAGAACAATTGCCAACTTAAAAAAAGTTTTCATTGAAATTATATTTTAGTAAGATGAAAAGGTGTCTTCCAAATAAAATGGTACCCCACAATCCCCCACCGTGACGTGTGCGGCAGTACGGCACGCTCATGTTTATCTTATCTCTGGGCGTGCTTGGTCAATTTGTGTTAGATGGGGGAGGGTAGTGGCCGGGCCGCTGGCCTTGGTTTGCCTCCGGGCAGCTCGTGCACATGTGATTCATCCTCCTTGCCTCGTGCGAAGCACATTCAGACCACAACAGAACAACTCGTATTATAATTACGTGAATGTATACGGCAATGATTTAAAAACCTTTCAGTACAGCCACTGAGTCAATTTTTTTTATTGCGCAAGATCTGTTACAACCTGTCGCCATTATAAGTATTTAAGCGATACTAATAAAAGTGCTTATTAAAGAACAAACATTTTTAAAAATGACTGTATTATTTTAAAAACTCAAACGACTACTATAAACTCGAATTTAGAGCCACTCAAAAGGGCAAAAAACAAACTTTTCAATGTGCTGTCACGTATAAAATGACTGAATTACTTGTCGCTAAAAGTTGTAGGTTTATTGGAAAAATCACGAAACTATGCACAATGCACCAGTTTAATGCTCTGTACTGCGAATAGAGGTGAAGTGGCTCTTGGCGCGCTGGCTGCAGTCTGTAATGAGGGCGAAAAAACAGTGTCGTCTCTTCAACCCCCATCCCCCTGGACTATCGCAAGACACGGAAACATAGGAGAGGAAAAACATGTAGCTCTGCTTTGTGGCAAGACAAGATGCAAGTTGCACGTGACTATCACAGTCGGCAATTGATGCGCACGCACACAAGCACAATCTGGCTTGTTCGTAGGGAACGCCTATTACATGGGGTGAATGGTTATTGGCTGGCGTGGCCAGTCAGGAGCGATGTTATCTATGTTTAGCGTTGTGTTTCTTACAGCACAGCACTCACAAAGGAAAATGCAACACGGACGATTTTCCTTAAATTTAGATTTTTTTGACCCGAATTTTTCACGGTTCCTCAAAAAGGTTGTAAATTACCACTGCTATGCCACGTCGCATACCGAACTGCATAGTTGAGATAAGGACACGTGGAGGAGTGTGAGAGGGAAGTTCAGGCAGGACGGAGCATGGAGAAGTGAGGGGGAGCAGGAGGAGATAAGGCAGCGTTAGTCATCATGTCTCGCACGTGTCGGTGTTGCGTGGGCGGCCTACGCATTCGGCGCGTGCTTCAACTATGTTCCAGCCAAAGTTTCTAGCATTTTTAAACAGGTTTTTTTTTTTTGTTTCACAGCTGCATATTATTAATTTATGATAACTGCAATATGTTATTGTTTAATATACGCATAATTATTTTTAAATAACATTTTACTGTGATCTATTTCACTTTGCTTAGCTTTGATCGAATTTTAAAATATTAATTTTTCTACGGTTCCTGCAAATTATGTTGTTAGGTCACCGATGTCGTTAGATCGAGGGTTTACTGTATTCAGAGTTTTGATTGTATACCTGTAGATGTTTTTGATTCCTTCGCAGTTATACATTTTGTTTAAGTTTTTGTTTGTAAAAAAAGAGGGGAAACAGAAAAAGAGAGTAAATATGCCACCGCATTACTACAAACTTTTCATAATAATGAATCAAATAAAAGTACTCAGAAAAACTCAACAGCAGTTATAGATTCACCTTTACAGCTATTATTGTTGCATTGTTGGTAGATCACATGCACACTAAATACCGTATTTACACACACATAAGGGTCGCCCTCACATATGAGTCGCACCTTTATTTTTCGGTTTAAATATTAAATTTTTTAAATCATAAGTGCCCTCACATATGGGTCGCACCATGCATTTACCTTCAGTAAAACGCTATGTGAGAAATATAATCTGATACAATAATACACCATTATATGTGAGTGATGAGTGGTGTATCGTGCAATGTGTACGGTACTACACATGGCCAAGTCGCCCTCGCCACGCTTCCATCTGCTGTCTTTGTCTGCTTGGCGTCTGCTAACGTTTGCTGTTTTGTGTTCTCACTCCTTGCTTTGCTCTACCCTTTCCACCAAACGGCCTTCAAAATGTCACACGAGACTTGCAAATGCAAGCGAAGTGACTAAAGTCGTAAAGGGAAATAGAGGAACAAGAGAGATGAGAAATTACTGCAACTTAGTCAAGTGTGTGGGGGGTGATAACATTCACATATTAGTTAGAGGGTGGAGGCGAGCTGTTGGGGTTGGCTTGTCTCTGCCAAGGTTTCTTGCTACATCCCAGCCCACGCGCATGCGTGTATGCCTGGATAACACTCACTAATTTTCTCTCTCCCCCCCCCCCCCTTGTGTTATTTGTAGGGACAGGAAAATTTCGTGAATTCGAAGACCTGCACGATAGAATCCATTGTACTATGCATACTCAAGCCCCATCTATTTGTTCATTGTCTGTTGTTCCACTTAGTAGCAACTAATGGACAAATAGTCGGGGCTTGAGTATGCATAGGATAGTTGATTCTAATATGCAGGTAATTGAATTCGCGAAATTTTCCTGTCCCTAGCTATTTGTCTGCCGCTAACAGCATGTCCCGAAAATAACGTGCCAGGACAGCAAGCTTGTCTTTTTGATTTATGTTACACTTCTTTCCCGAAAAAGAAAACAGTTGTCTCCTTTTTTTCTTTCTTTCAGCACGGAACGATCGCCTATCATGAGACATCAAAATTAATTTCTCATATTGCTTAATAGTTTTTGAAACAGTAACAGCGTGCCACATCGTACCTACCGTACTGGCAACACTGCACAGTCACTTCCACTGTGGCTTTTCCTCTCAAAACACTTTTCTTCCAGTCTCTTTTTTGCTCTCTTTGTCACAGTGCAACCATTCTTATCTCTCCCTCCTCATCCTTTTCCCGCTCTCCGGCCTGTACAGTGCTCGCAGCCAGTAGCCAGCCACTCCATCCACCCGTGACCTTGAGACACGCTACCGCCACTCACTAGCTATACGCTGCTGGCCTGGCCGGCACCACTTCCAGTAAATCATTTGTTCTGTTAAATAATTATACACAACTCATATTACTTTATTTTAAGACAAATGTTAACACCTTTTTAAAAAACTTTATTTACTTTGCCTTCATGGATAAACTTTTTTTTGTCTCGACTATAATGGAAAACTTGCATAAGAGTAGCACCTCTCATTTTTGGCACTTGAAATTGGCACAAAATGTGCGACCCAAAAGCGGGTAAATATGGTATATGACATGTAAAATAAAGGAGATCAAATCAAGGAATTTTAGAACAGCACATGAAAGTGTTACAATAAAGTTTACTCTATACACTAAATCAGTACATATTACCATGTAACAGCTCTAGCACATGAAGTAGTATGTACACTATTTACGTTATGCTTTGATTTTCCAACCTTACATTATCTTTCAACAAAGGTGACTTTCAGGTTGCTACCTCAGAAGTTATATTCCGTACATCCAGCACGATGTACACAGTTAAAGCTATCGAGCTGAATCATACCTTTGTTGGACTAAATTTCGAGGTAAACTATACTTTGATCACATCAGATCCACAAGGTGCTGTTAGTGAGTGGAGAATTTCTCCAGTATCTGTGTTGTGTGTGGGAGATGGGTGTGCTCGGGGTACATTACTTTTACAGTGTTCCCCAAGGTCATCAGGCGGGACTTGCAGCTGGTCTTGCGGAAGTTGGAGCACCTCCAGTACGCTCGGTCGGGGCCCGTCCTCCTGTGCAGGTAGTAGAGACAGCTGTTGTGAATTATCTGGGGCGCACCGGTCCTCGTCTGCACAAAGTGGATGAACCCTGCAAACAACAGCAGTGGTTATTAGACAGTTTATCCCACAAAGTTGCAGACTTCTCCAGTGCAAAGTTAAACGTATCCAACTTTCATCTTGGGTTCACAACTCTTGTAGTTCAAAGGAGACACGTATTTGGTTGAAACAGATGTCTACCATTTGAATATTGAATGACTAAAAAATTATCTTTATTATAGTGACAGTAATAATATTCAAGAATAATATATTTATGTGGGTACTCCACCACACAGACAGTGAAGTTATTAAAGATGGTTGCATATCTTACAGGGCATGGCAGAGGACTTGGCCTCAGTTAAGGAATCACAACATGCCTAGTTGACAAGCAAATATACTGCACAAAAAGAATTCTGCATTAACTTATTCTGAGTGAAAACACATGGTCCATGGCTTTGGGAGCAGTGTAAGGAATATTATACCACATGAGACAGTAACACACAATGTACTGTACATAAATATTGCAACCAGAAGGGTGTATAACCTATACACAAAATTTGTGGATTATATATAATAGAAGATGGTGATTTATCACGGGATAACTTTGACTGTTTCACACGTTCCAACATACATTCAGTATGTCAGAAACTTTGTTTATGCTACTGGCTATCATCTGTACGTTAAGCTGTTACCCTACTTGATAAAGAAAATGAGAATTCTGCTAGTAAAACATTTTATGCCTGTGATTGGTCTGTAGACAACTATGTTGTGTCTCATCCAATTACATATATGTTGTAAGAAACTGCAGAATTTTCAAGAACATGTAGGCACAAGAAATTTTCATGATAGTAATTCACTATATACGGTACATACACTACATACAGTGAAATCTTGTTTCACGATGGGACGGAAATAATAAGTAATGCTTATTTACCAGGAAAACTTACTAAAAAATAATACACATTCATGTATATAATAGTATGCAAAATTAAATAAATTAAGCATGAAACATCTTATGAGGCTTTCATTGTCCTCACGAGTAAACAACTGAAGTATCAAGTATATCTATCTGATACGCACCAAACAGTTACATGGTACAATACACAGATGTGGAGCATGAGTCAAAAGAACTTTGGACTACATTTCTCAACATACAGCCTTAAATCACTTGCATCAGCAGAGGCCTTTTGGCATAGCCAGGAACTTTTCGGGGAGGGTGTATATCTTTGTTGCAATGTACTACGTACATATCCATACATACACACAGAGACAGATTATTCACTGATTTTGTTTCCTTGATATTATTGCAGTTATAATTAAGAAGCTCAGTACTATAGTGGAATGTATGACAGTGTCCTCAGAATTTCGGTGCCGTCAGGATACATCCCGATATCTCCTCCCGCTCCCTGGCCTTTGATGGACATTGGCCACATTTCATTTGCTGCAGACAGCATCGGAGATAACTGAAGAGCATTCCTTTAGATGCTGCGGCTGCAAACTAGTAACTTACAAATGGCATCTGGAGCAGAGAACTATCTATCAGACACAATTTGTGATGTACTACATCAGAAACTCCCGTTGTCCTACACTGAGGGATAGTCACTTGAGCCTGGTGATAGCGAAGGTACCGTAAGCCGAACTCAGTAGTGTAAAAATTATGATGAGTTGAGCAGTTTACATTAGGAAAATGTCTGAATTTTAGTTTACTTTAGTTTTTGTTCAAAACTGGGTCTAACTGGCCTTGTAGTTTTTTTCCTGGTGTTATTTTTAAACAACTGGTACAAGAGAAAATGTTGTTGATTTCTGATCAGAAAGTTAATGTTTTCCTGTATCCGAAGGTACATACATCTTGAATTTTTTAATAAAAAAACTTTGCTCATACAAATAAAATATGTATTTTTGTGTGTTTTCAGCAACCATAAAAATATAACAAGTAATCTTAGTATTTAGTAATAAATTTACTTATAATTTGTAAAAAGCAATGTTTGAATTTGGCATACTTTGTTAATTAATACATTATTAGCAAGTGACAAATCTCAAATAACAGTAACAAAATTGTATACACATTTCTGCTAAACAATCACTAGGCATAATGAACAGGTGTAAATAACATTTGTCAGTGTTGTAACAAAATTCAACATTAAGCATGTCAATAATGTTCATTCCATGCCATTTAAGTTAAAATTATACAAAAATTAAGTACTTTCTATTAATATACCTCCTGTATTTACAATTCCAAGGGGGCGTGGTACATACACAGAGCAATACTAAATGAACTATGCAATAACTGAAAATTTGAGGTTTCCAAATGCAAATAAGCAAAAATCAATAACAAACTTTTAGCATACACTCTGTGCAACATATTTCTGGGGCACAGTTTATGTCACTAAAACTATGAAAATGTAATTGTTGCACTAGCAATTATGCTAAAACAATGTGCCATGTGGTAAAATATTTGTTGATAAAGTTGGGCAAACTGTTACTGTATCTCGGATTGCTCTTTTTTATGTATTTTTTATACTGACTTCCAAACACCTGGAGATTACAGTTACAGTTTTTTATGTCAAGTACCATATTATGCACTCTTAAAAACAAGTAATAACAGTGGCACATAAATGAGCATTCTTGATCATGTTCAAATTTGTGCAGGTCAGATTATTTATATTTACATAATAATTTCCAGCACTTACGTTTCATACACCTGAATCACCACACATAATCAAAGGTGACTCTCGTGTGTGTGTGTGTGTGTCTGTGTGTGTGTGCACGTGCGTGCGTGCGTTTGTGTGTGCGTGCGTGTGTGTCTGTGTGTGTGCGCATGCGTGCGTGCGTTTGTGCGTGTGTGTCTGTGTGTGTGTCTGTGTGTGTGCGTGCGTGCATGCGTGCATGTGTGTCTATATATATATATATATATATATATATAAATAAAATTTAACAGCTATTTCAACACATATTTTTAATTTATTCCATTTATAAATAGCATTCAAGAATGTTTCCATGTCTGAACTATATTTTCTATTTCCTGTGTTTATTCAATATGAAAACAGCCAAAATGGAATTAAGAAGATAAATTCCACTTGGCAATATTTAAAGAACCAGAGGCAGGGGTGTCCACAAGGGAGAATCATTGCACAAGTTGCACATTTAGAATTTTTTTTTTTGGGGGGGGGGGGGAATTTTTTTTCCAAGAATAAAATGTTAAATCATAAATGAAAAATGTTTTCATGATTGTACAAGTGCTATCTTTGTATTACCTACAAAGTAGTCTAGTAAAAACCAGAGCAGTTGTATTTGTTTATGATGGTTTTTACAAAATGGAAACCTAATTATCTCTCCAGTACTGAAGTGTAACTCGTAGTAAATTTGCTTTAGAGTTTTTTTTTTTTTGGGGGGGGGGGGGGGAAATTGCACATT
>PNEQ01047424.1:0-26574 GCA_003012365.1 Medauroidea extradentata
TCTTCATTCTCTATTATATTCCCGATAACTTCTGCTAGTTCGGCCATCACAAAAACAAATGCACGCACGCAGTAAAGCGTTTTCCTTCGCCCTTTAAGAGTACAACTCCCTCTGACCTGGGTCAACATTATTCCAACTCCACCAACTCCAGGGAGACGCGAGAGACGCTGGGTCAAGCGCGAGTAAAACAAACCTAGTGTGAAAATGAATGGGGTGGGAGACATAATTTCCCCCCTCAGGTTTACTTAGGGGTTCCCCCCTCCCCAACACCTTATCCTGTTGGGCGGCCCTGCATCCCTGTACCCTCTATTAGTGTTCTACACTGCAAGTGACACGTGTGGTGTCGCAGTAAACATTGCTCCTATTGGCAACGTCAAATACGTGACTCCTAAAAAAAAAAAAAAAAAAAACGCTGGCAATAACCCTGAATGAAGCAGAGCTTGCAGGTGTTCACGTAAGGCAGTGAAACAAACTGGAGCATATCATAGTCTTCTCACCAAGAAGCATTGTATGTAGTTATCAGTGATGCTAGGAGGAACTGGACTTGTATCACGCGATGAGATTGCGCCACGTCTTTGGCCGGGTTCCAGTTGGCACTCGGGAGTACTAGATGACTGCGTAACTTGCCGTCGCTGAATGTATTTATTTAGTTGTTAATTATAGCGTGTTAAGGAAAGTGCGAATTACAAAGTTACAAGTGCTAGTTCACAAATATATTAATGCAAATCTTTAGCGATGTTGTACATTTCAGGACTTTTTCACGAAGACAATTTAGACTGGAGATACATATAAACATAACACCTTTATACATAATGTCTTACTGTCATGCTTTGTAGGTAGTATTTTTCCCGGGCGTTGGTTCCAAGAACCAAAATTGTTGTACAGTCGTAATTAGCGCAGTAGTATGTTTTTTTTCTCAAATTAAAGATAGTTCGTCCCCAATATATATTTTGTTGGCATTTTTGTAACATTTGCAATACTTTGCGTGCGAAAATCTGGAAAACCATAGGGTTTATTGGTACTTAAAGACTAGGCTATAAATAATTATATATTAATGTCAAAACAGTGCGTTTGTTTCCGTGACATTTTAATACTTCCATTTTAAAATGGGGATTTTGCTTTAAGGAATATGGAGGTACAAATATGATGCATTCGTGGCGTCTCAACACAAAAAAAAATATTACGGTGTATTATAGCATGGTTAGGAATCAATAGAAGTACTGAATCTCGATGTATGGTTTGGGTTAAAATCCGACGTAGAGAAAGTTAAGCACACTACGTGAATTTGAATTTGAGCGTTAGTTTCTCGGAGTAATAAGGGCGACCTTGAAGCGCGCATCAAATGACGCATCGTCACAACGAGCCAAGCGCTCAACTAGCGTGCATTGTAGGCGGTTCAGTATAAAGAGAGCACTTTTGAAATCCTAGTTACTTTTTTATTTTCAGTGTTTCCGACGACTTTTGAATAGAACCAAACCAACCTAAGTAACAATGGAAGTATATAGATTGTACTATAATCAAAAATTAATGTCTGAGATCGTAATAAATATTATTTTTAATAATTTTTCTTGGCACGATGATCTTCAAAGTGCTCAGTTTATCGTGAACTACCTATATAAAAGTTCAGGTCATGCTCTTCTTGTTTCTACTGTTTTTTGCAAAAAATTATTTTCTCAAACTTAAACGAGAGCAAATATAAATCAGTTTTGTTTAAAATCTTTTATCATCATAGCTAAAAATTTTGAAAACAAGAAATTATACGGTTCGACTAAAAAGCGACCAGAATTTCGGTAGTTACGTAATTAGCTGAAACCACAGTGTGTGCTGCCTTGAAGAAAAATTAGCCAACATGGAGAAAACTGTTTTAAACAAAACTGCCAGACAAATGTTTGATATCTGCTCTCGTTTAGGCGTAAAAATTAATAAAGGTAAAAAAAAAAAGTAGAAACAAGAGATGTACGACAGTCTGAAAAGGTTGTTTTTTTTTTTTTATAGATATATTGTAGGGCTTTGCAGATTCCCGCATGTGCGCTCGTAAAATAAAAGATGTGGTAATGTGGTTTGAGTGCATTTTCACGGGAAATATGATGCCAGATCGTAGTATTTTCGTTAAACGAAAAGTCTGGTACAGTTTATCAAGTAAAAACGTCGCCAGAGGACGTAATTCAGGCATGGTATAAATTGTATAATTAGTAATAATTAGGTGTTCTAAACGTATTTTTTTTTTTTACCTTTCAGTAGTTTATACGTATATTGTACAATGAGAAGAGGATATCCTGCGCTGTCCTAACCTGGTCTAATAACACAGTTGACTGAAATTACCACTTACTCAGATTTGCCTTTTTTTTTTTTTTTTTTTTTTAGGCTGCCAAGATACTACTCTTCGGTTTTATGTACGCTCGGTATGTATCCAACGACTCAGTAGATCGAGTCACGGGAGCAATACTACCGAGTAGGATTATACCTACTAGGTTTTCATACGCGCCTTCTGACGCTCGAAGCAGTAGGTGGTTGTATGGAAGGGAGCACTGCCACAGTCATTGAGCCGAGATATGCCGCCCCCACGAGGTGTGATGGCGGAACTAGATAGAATCTTCGCGGCGCGCCAAGCAACGGTTTGTTTGTTTCTTTTTTTCCCTGTGTGTGCCACAAGGTCGGCGTGACGCCACACCTCCAGCCCGTGTTGATCGTGTAGGCGCCGCCCTGCTGTAGTGAAATCATTCCACCGCGTCAGAACCTCGTCTCCCCCCCCCCCCCCACTCCTCGACACTGACGACGCGGATGTTCTTTGGCGAGGGTTATGAAGTCTTGAGACGGAAGGTGGAGGACCCAACGATCTTTGTAGTTAACATAGAGGGCGGAAACGCTTCCAAAGTGTAACCCAATTGAACGGCTGTTTTGACCCTAGAAAACATGGCGAACAGCACTGTGGCCAACATTATGTTGAAAATTCCGTCATATGTTCGCATAAAATCCGTAACTTTATAGCTGCACTATATTCTCGCTAAACACAGGAAAAAATGCCAATTATTGTAATATATTATACTGTAATTTATGTTTAAATTCGCACAATCGATCTCGACCGTATATTAGTCCGCCATTTTATCTAGGGTCAAAATACCACGTTCAATTGGGCTTCACCTCAGAACCTTGAAGATTGCTGTTTCCGCCCCTCTATGTTTACTATATAGCTCGTTGGGAGGACCCCATCCGCCATATTGGAACCTGAAAAATATTGTTTATTACCATAGTAACGAGTATAATGCGACTGTGGGTTGGCCAGCCATAACCTCGTTTCGCAATACATATACAGGAACAGCTGATTGCACTTCGTCGTATTGCAACCTGAATAAACGAAGTCAGCTTGGCTTCAGTATCGACTGCTAATGCTCCATCTGTATTCTTCTCTTATCTCTGAGCACGTATAGCTAGTCTGTTCCCAACTCCCAGGGTAGGCATCCACCTGGAAAACCTGGAACAATCAGGGAAATTGTGGCCACCTGGAAATTTCGAGGAATTTTTGGTCCATATAGAAATGTCATGGAAATTTTTGTAGCCTCGTTCATTTTGAGCTTTGACAGCATTATAGCGTTTTTTTTTTTTTTTTTTTTTTTTTTTTAAGAAAATTACCGTCATGTAGAGGTTATTATACAACATTGTCAAGTTAGTAATTTCTGCTGAATTTTTTGACAATTTTGCTGGCAATAGTCAGAAAAGACTTGAAATATTTACGTTTATTGGGAAATGTGTTGAATATGTGAAAATCAGGGAGATTTTTTGTTTTCTGAAGAGGATAGCAGGAAAAAAAATTAGAGAATTTTCTTTGCCGCAATAAGTGGCCATCCTGTATTGGTTCGTAGTCGACTTTTGTCCACTACTAGTATAGCCTGCCATATCTTCTACTCATTAAAGTGAATGTTTGATTTCTGTGTGTTCCTGTCTGTGACATGTATTACATTGGTATAATTTTATACGTGTTACGTGAAGTTAACGTAGACTCATGTTTAGAATGTTCATAATATGATGGTCAGAATAGTAGTAGTAGTAAGATAAGATGTCTGCAGAGAGAAAGAGGGGACTACCTCCATGCTGCGTAGTCACATTATGGACATAAATAACATGAAGTCTTATCATTTTACCACTAACATTTTCTACTGCAATTTATACCAAGATTCTCTGTGTGTGGTGTGCTTTCAATTTTACCGCATCTGGGCATCTTGCTGTATAGTGTACAATTTGGCAACAATGCAGAACTGTGCCAGACCTGTGCTAGGTAATGAAGCTGACTGGGGAGGTGTCGGGCAGCAGCGCTCCTGGCGGCGGACGCCACAAGTTGTTGTTGAGTCAGCGGCGTGTGGCCGGCGGCTTTATAAGTATGTTGCGGCCAGTCCGAAGGTGCTAATATTAGCAACAGTCCCCTCCCAGCCTGGCCGGCCGGTATCTTTAGTCGGCACGTGACCTTTGCGAATGCCTGCGCCTTGAATGCGCCCTCCCCTCCCCCACCCAGCCTTTCCATCAGGAGGCTGGGAATAGCGCCGTACTCCGCTCTTTTATTTTCCCCACCTGCTAGTCTCTGCAGTCATGCAGGGTGTTTACAGTTCTGCCCTCTGTCCCCGCGTTTTAAAATTACTACACTCACTTATATTATGATTTTGGATTGCTAGAAATAGATTTCATTCTACTACCGGTTAGAAAGAAAACGTGTTTTCTTATGTGGAGAGTTTTGACACAGGGAAAAATTCTGTCTCTAGTTTTGCTGCCATCGGTTAACGGGTCTAATGAAATACCAGACCTTAGTAGCATTAAATTTAACCAGGCTTGGGAAAAAGAGAAGTGTAATTTAATTTTTAAGTGAAAATCAAACCAATTTTGGCTTTTAATTTATTAACATCGTGCAACCTAAAATTAGCGGAAACTATGCGCTTGGTCAGTTTACAACTCGTACCAATGCCTTCGCTCATGCGGAAAAAATTTTCCTTGTGCCAAAATTTTAAGTGATCTTTACAACATGTGGTAGAATTATTCCTTACCACAGAACGTAGAATGGAACATTTTATTTATTGACTTGTTTTTTTTTTTAATGGCAATGTTAAGGCACGTAGCCTTCTCTTACACTTAACCGTTTTTTTACAGATGCACAAAATAAAATTACATTAACATAGAACTGCCAAAAACTAAGAAAAAAGATAATTAAAAACTAATGATGACTAACATGACAATATAACAGACCACTTTACATATTCGTGCGAAGTAGCGACTAATAAACACTTGTACAGAGTTTATGATTTTTAAAAATTATTCCCGACACACGATGTCATCTTGAATTTATTTTTAACATCATTATTATTGTTATTATCACTATCACTTTTGTTTCAGATTTATTTGTATTCTTTTGGCCTTGATAGGGCGTACAATACCGGAGAGATTAAATACAAGGTTAATCGAGCAATTTCGGTGCTGCTTCATACACGCATCACGTCACCCCTCATCAACGCCAAAGACCTAAATGCTGCTGGCCAAAATTACTTTTCTTCGATAATCACTTTTAATTTCCTCAAAAATTACGCACCATACCATAAAATACTCACTTTTCTATCAAATCTGAATATTTAGGGGAGTTACTGGAAATGTATTTTTGTACATTTTTTTTAAGCAAGTTTTCATTAAAATGGGTAGACTTATTGTAATTATTAATTTGGTGTTGTCTTCAGTGCTTCATAATTTTGCCTAACTTATTCAGATATAATGTAATTTAGGATAGCAAGTTAAGTCTTTATTATCAGTTTTCTCATTTTTAAATTAAATCTTGTTAAAAGCATGAATCTGGAAGAAATGACGGAAAAATTCAGTATGATGTTGGCTGGCAAGTAATCGCGTATATTTGAACACGCTGGCGTATTGTTACAAAAGCTTGCAAACAGTAGTACTTTTCGATGCTGTTCTGCCGTCTTGCTTCATCGGCAAATGATGTTTTTTCTTGCGATTTTTTATCCTTCGGCACCAGTTGAGGACGTTTCGTCAGGCGCGACTTCTCGTTGCTGGTTTCTCCGTGTTAGCATCGTCACAGTTTCCTTGACCCCCTCCCCCTTCTTCTCTTCGCCAATACCTCTCCAAGTCGTCACCTGGTCTAGGTCAGGAGGCATTGAGACTCTCTCACAGTTGTTTATCAAACCTTGAAACTGAAGAGCCTATTAGCAGGCGCTAGAGGCCGTGTCTGAGGTACTGAGACTGGCAGGCTATGTTCAAATGCGACAAAGTCATAGTATGTCTTTATGAAATAGTGTTAGTTTCGTAGACGATACTTGTGAGTACAGTTTCCTCTTACAAAATAATTTTATCTCGCATAGTTTTCTCATAACGGTGCTACGAAGTCATAATTTGCATGTTCTGCTGCCATGCAAATAGTGAAAACCAACCGACCTACTTGAATAAAATAATTCACTGTGATATAACATCCCATGAGCTATACAATAAAGTGTTTAAAAGACCATAACGTAATATTTTTAATTTTTTAAAAAATCGCAAAAGTGCAGGGGAAATGTTGAAAACTCAGCAATTTTTAAATACAAAAATAGTTCACAGGATTTTTTTAAAAAATGTTTGATTACGTAGCCCGTGGCATGTTATTTCACTGTGAATTATTTCACTTACGTGAGTAAATTAGTTTTCACTATTTGCATGACAGCAGGATATGCCAATTTTGACTTTGTAGCACCGTTATGAGAAAACTATGCGAGATAAAATTGTTTCGTAAGAGGAAACTGTACTCACAAGAATCGTCTACAGAACTAACAATATTTCATATAAATATAAAATTATGATTTTATCGCACTTGAACACCCTTAACAACTGTGTCGCCTTAATGCGCGGGGCGTGAAAACCGCCTGTAGTGTTTCTGTCCTTGGCTTTTTCTTGCAAGACTCTTAAGAGGTGACCCTATTTTTTTATTTGTGGAAAATGCATAGCAAAGTCCAGCACACGCTTTCTATTGTCATTTTACGACTTAGTAATTTTTTACGTGACAACGCCTGGAAAAGTCGTTTGTAACCGTTTTGAGGTGCCCCGAAACCATGTTTCTAAGCATGACATCGTAAAAAAAATCAGAGAAGCATGGTTTTAACAGTTTCCTTTTCGTAGATAGACATCTATCCTGAAATTGTTTGGGAACATAATAACTGCATGTGCAGTCGGTATCATTGCAAATAACTGTTCAGTACACATGCAAATAAGTGGCTTGTGAAATTTTCCTATTTTGCTATTTTAAGTTTAGTAAATTGTCGCTTCACTTAATTTAGTATGTATCGAAGCTTGCTAAGTACTGAATACTTGAAAGTGCTCCAATTTAACCATACTAGATTTATAATTATGCCTACTTTTGCACTCCACCTTAGTCGCCTTAGCCCAACTTAACGGATCAATTGCTTGCTTGGTGTCAGATTTAATAAGATGCATTTCAACTTTTCCCAGTGTTTCAGGGGTATTGAATACATCGCGTAGGTCTCGATTCTGTTCCACATTTTAGCGCTTACCGTGGGTTGTGTTTGCGTTGTGTAGTTGACGGTAGCAGAGTTCGCATTGATTATTGATAATGTGCAGCTGCCTTTTAAAGCATCTTTGTGGTTTGTATTTGTTTTATGCATTGACATTAATTTTTTGTTTCCGAAATGAATCTGAAATGTCCATTCAACCGTATTTACTGGAGTTTTACGAAACACAGTACACGTACTGTTTTCGTGTAACTAGTTAAATACGATAATTCTCAGGTCACTTTCTGGTTTCACTAATGCACTGTGTATCACAGTGTAAGGCACGGTATGGTGAAACTGACACATTATAAAAGAAACAATTCTGCTGAGACTTCATCAATAGGGACCGGAAAAATTCACGTTTTCTTTCGTGTAGAAGCTAGGATTGAAATAACTGTAATTTCCTGTCACGTTTGTAGTTAGCTGTTGACTTATTTGACACTTATTGAAGGGATGTGATTCAATAAAAAGTAAGTTACGAAACACAGGCCCAATCATGTGGTGTGTCAGAGAGCAGGCAATGGTCAGCAGTTGTCTGTTTCAGCTAGCCTTCAGGGCGTTGAACCCGCGAATTTTTCAGGTCTCTGTTCATCAAACATATACAATATTTATACCGTCAGAAGTGTCAGAATTACACAGGGGTAGCATAAGGTCTGAATGTTGGCGAGGGGATAAAGCCAAGAGGGGGGGGGGAGAGGCAGCCGCCATACTGCTTTAACCTCAAAAGTACACAGGCTGATATTTTTTATGGTACATTAATGTATTATGCTCTTTAATTAATGTTTTAGGTTGAAAACTCTATATTTTAGCCCTGTTTACACACCTCCTAATTTAATATTTCCTCAATTTTTTGATTAGTCGGCCATATTGATACCATCCATGTCAAGCGTTTGTTTGGATACAATTCCCGGCGACATGCTCAATCTGGAATATTCTAACTAACATCTTTGCAAAATTGGTTGAGTCATGTAGTATGTAAAGTGAACCCACAATAATGTAAGAACCTGTGTCTTAGCTTGTAGACTCGCGTGTTGTCGTGATGGTCAGCAAGGCTCAACGTGGTATGTGTGATTGGTGTTGCAGGTCAGATGTGCGTGCACCTGGCGACCTTGGGTGGTCACGTGGACGTCCTCAGGCACCTCGTGTGGTACGGCGCCGACATCAACGCCAGGGTGAGTTCTCATACTGTCTACGCAAATATTTTATAAAGAACATTACCATCAGGGCCGCCGAGTGGGAGGGGCCCGAGCTCATGAGGTGCCCGGGCCCGTGGTAGTGAACAGACAAATAATAAAATAAAACTTTAAGAAAAGTTATTTTCCGTCACAAATAATTTGTCTCGTGTCACATTTTGTTGCTTCCTGTATTATTAAACAGCAGAACAAATGTTATATTCAGTTTTCATTGGAGAATAAGGAAAACAAAGGGGATTTGGGATGATATGGTGCCCGAAAATCCTGTCAGTGGCCCTGATTACCATACAGATTGTGTAAGTCTGCGACAACACTGTGCATCTACCTCAAGCCAGCAATAACACACTACGCTATCTTTTCTTGAGATGAATAAGACAGTTATCATTAGTGACCCTTGTTTTTAGTGAACATATTTCTGCTCCAGTTTGCTCCAGTGCATCGTGTGCACATCTGCGGCCCTGCTTCATAGTCAGTGATTGGTCGAATTTAACTCTCACGTCTCTTATAACGTTGTACTGCAAATCACGGACGTGTGTAATTCGAAGTAACCTTATTCTTATTGGTAGGGTCAAATGAGAAACTTCTTTACACAAAGACACTCTGCCAATAACAAAGAAACAGAACTACAGAGGTGGAACTATAACAAGTTGTGCAGAAATATTTTCGCGAAAATCGGAGGTCCCTAGTTATTGCCACGACAAAAAACAATTGACTTAAACTAAAACAGTAGTTCGCCAAACATTTACACTAGGTGGAATTAAAGGTAACAAAGAAGTAATAACAGTAACTTAGTTAATAGTTCCACCCAATGCCGCTAGGTTAGTTTTAACTCTTTATCATTGAGCTGTCTGGTATTTGTCTGCCCTAGTGTATGTGGTCTACTTCCCCTGCTGCGAGCCACTGCAGTAGTTTGGTTTCACTGACAACTGCACTTTACTGACTGTTAATGCTGGCATCGTTTTCTGTGTTTCATTTTGCGTCGCAGTTTAGTTTCTAGGGCTTTATGTACTGTTAACATTCTTTCCCCTCCATTGTACAAAAATATATAAAGTCTGCAGTGTTAATACATATATTCAGTCTTTAGCCTTTGTATAATATATACTTCTGGTGGAAGACGCCCTCCAGTCTTGTGGATTGTGTGTATTGCACTCATTACGTTAATTTAATTAGTTTTTATGTTCACTAAGATGCTTTGCAGCATTATCCTTTTATATTAGGGCTAGCATCAACCAGACTTGCAAAAAAAAATTAACAAGACAGCCTTTTAAACGTGTTAGAACTGAATAAAGAAGGTAAACGGATAAGCTTAAAAAATGTCAACTTGTTCAGTTGAGACTTCGACAATTTCAGCCAGTTTAAAATTTGGGCACACCGATAATTTGAATTTTATCAAGAGACTGCTCTAAAATTGATTTTTTTTCTTATAGCGCCTTTTGCACCAGAATGCACCCTTATGAAAGTGTTTTGTCACCCCAAATCATTCCGCGCCCTATTTAGAAGAAATTAAAATTTAGGGTACATGGCCTTCTTGGCAGTGTGTTTCACGCATATTGCTTGTTCAGTTGGACAGCTGACTTTAGGGTGAGATTTGCCTGCAAATTCGCGTGTCACGCTGACTATCGGTTGGAGAGAGGCGATAAAATGTTTCAATGTACATTGGTGGATAGTGTATGGTGCGAGCTGACGTGTGTTCTGACCTTGGTTACGGTAGCAGTGTGGGTAGTCTGCTTACATAACGTGGAGAGCTCTGTGCCATGCACGTCTTGTTGGTATAACGACTGTGCTCTGCACGTCCGCGGACATTTTGCATAACTTCAGCCTTCACTTTACCTTCTCTTTCCAACTTCTCTACGTCATTGTAATACAGTGGACCGTAGATCTGCACCGAGGAGAGTCGCTAGCTAGATTTCGTCTGTGAAATATGTATAGACTGCCATAGAAAACTAATGATAAGCAGAGCATGCTTTAGTCAATAGGATACATACAAAACATAAAATTCCATACGTGGAATTGGCTCAAATAAAACAAGGACGAACAGATAAAACAAATCAAAAGAAAACCCAAGACGCTACCAAGGCAGACCACTCAGGTTTGAGGTCAGCTTTGGCAAAGGGACAAACAAAAAAAAATTTATGACCCACAAAATAAAAATACGACACGCCAGTTTTCTTTAGTCATCTACATCACAATGGAGTATTTCCAAGAAACTAAATCCAGTCATGCTTTCCCATTGCACAGTTCTTTCAAAGATCGCGTATACTTGTATCACCGTGAATAACTGTTGTAGGTATACTTTTTTTTTTTTTTTTTTTTTTAATAAATAAATTTGTGGAAATGGCTGTAAAAATACATCTTTGTTCTTCGGCGCTCAGATTACTTTAAAGAAGAGTCTTCACCGATTTCAAATACGTATTTGACACGTTGGAAAAGCGGCGCGATAAGAGCCATAGTACCACGCTCAAGAGACATTTCGCCTCTTTATTGGGTCACCACTGAAAGTGTCAGGCGAGTGATCTCCGATACCACTGCACAGTGGCTTGCGGTAGAGGCGATATCGCACCATATGAGCCGGTCAACTTCGTCCTTTGCGCCGTGCCTCTCATAAACACACACGGCCGGTAGGCGGGCGCCTTAAGTTATGTTACGGCTTGTGTGTACTCATATGTTTTATGTAAGTAATTTTTCATGGTGTATTTTGGTACAATGGTTTAACAGTTTTGAACGCATAGTACAGCATTATAATTGACTCATACAAAACATGGAAAGGTGCATTTATCTGTCACTAGCCGAAAAAATGTATGATGGCTTTAAAATGTGACTGTATAGGATTCTCCTCACAGTTGTTAACAGTTTTACACCACTGTTTAATGTGTTCTCAACAGATCAGTTGCATGTGAAATTTTGTTGAATGTAGTATATATAGTAGGGCACTATTTCACTTACAACTTGTCGCTCGTTTCGCCATCGTTCAACGCCGCAAGCTACTTTGGACAAATCAGCACAGTAATTGGAAGTGTTCCAAATGTAGTGGGACGAGATAAACCAACCAGATGGAATTCTTTCATTGTGTGGCGACACCGTCACTACGCTATCTTGTGCCAAGGTTCGTGAACTCCTAGTTCTATCTTTCGTGCTGACGATAAACCCCAGGGCCCCAAGATATTTGCTGTGTTCAGATTTATCACCCAGTATATAACTTGCAAGACTTCCATTTGTGCTGTACAAAGAAGTGCGTGACCTTCACAAGCCTAGAGCAGTTAGTGGTGCAGCTTTGAAGCCTGACTATGCTGTAAATAATGTTTTCATAGTTTACAAAAAATGCACTGGGAACCGTCGATTATATTTCTAACATATTCTATGGTTTGTCGAAAGATTAGTTTTATTTATTTTAACTTGCAGTGAGCATATTTAATTTTCTTATAACTTAAATGTACCTTCTTTTTATGTTCAGTTCACTGTTAAGCTGTTAATGAAGGATGGTTTTCAAACAGCCATGGATGAATCTGCTCATGTTGTTTACCATTATACCGTGATAGATTTCCAAACTGAACACTTTGGTGAAATTTTCAAAAGTAAGTACACATTTTAAAATACAAAAAAAAATCTTCCATGCAATGACGTTGGATAGGTTTGCTTCCTTTGACCTCACATTTCACAATTATTAAAGTTATTTGAAACTTTTTTTCCCCCCGAGATTGTGTTCGAAAACTCACCGATTGATGTTCCGGTTCACATAAATCATATCCACAGACATTTCAGATCCATTGAACCTGGTGGATACATAGATTGAACCGGTTGAGAGCAAAACGGCAATTTACGAACGCCCGGTTTACTCGGGTGGGTGCACGGGTGAATTTTCGAAAACGCGACAGGTTGCTTCAGAGTTAGTGGATCAGGCGCTTGAGACATGCCGTAGCGTGGTACGGAAAGTATTTTTCCACGTAGAACTATAGGAAATGCCGCCCGCTAATTAAAAACATGATTACCAAGCTCCTCGGAAGTGCTAAAAATGACTTTTCATGTTTGTGTAGCAAATATTATCAATCGTAATCGTTAAACAAAATCGTATAAACCTGAATTGTACTTCACCACGTCTTATTCTTTTGAGTACTCAAGCACAAATGCTGGCTGCAACCACTGGAGGAACACCTGAAGCGGAGCAAGCGAGGATGGAACGGCGTTGGTTCGCCATTGTCTTCCGTAGAATGGGGATGAGGACAACACAACACCCAGTCCTTTACACGGGGAGACAACAGTAAATTGTATCTTCCCGGCCGGTAATCAAACCCGGAACCCTTTGCCCACCAGTCAGGAACACCATCTACTTAACTTAAGCAGTCGGACATTATCACACTGCGCGCTAGTTAGTACTCCACGTCTAGAGGCGATGAGGTGTTCGGTGGTCGTGTTATATTCGACTTGTCGCCTTACGGCGGCCGCCTACCCCATGCTTCAAATGCGTTGCAGCGTGTTCGTAAACAAGGTCGGAACCTTATTGTTAAGACGACACGCTTAAAAAACCACTATTCCCAAGCCCTCCAACAAGGATGAAAATTGTATTTCCAGACTTCCGTACTTCAAAATGTACTAACCGGTTGTATGTGAATCTCAGATTGCGACCTGCATTGAACTTAGGTGCAGACTTTCCACCGATAAAATTATATGGTCACCGCTTAATGTCCCATAGTAAAAACCGTAGCTTGCACGCTAGTTCAGCTCTTTGCTCGTTGAGGCGACGCGGCATTTGATGCCTGCTTCAAGGTCAACCTTACTGCTCCGTCGCTTTTGAGCCTCTTACCGCGGCGCCCTTAAGAATCTAAGGTCTAAATAACTGTTCATACAACCGCTCTTTGGCCAGTAATTTGTAAATAAAAGAACACATATATTGTCCAAAGAAGTAGTCGTTCCCATGACATGACGGACAGCCTAGGCTGTAGCGGCACGGTGGCCGCGGTTCCGCCATGCGGGTGGCCCCGGGGGAATCCCCAGCCCGGAACAGCTGTTGCCGTCGAGCCGAGGTCCTGGGAACCCTCCCCCTTCCGCACACTTCCCAGGGCTGTCCACGCCCGCTCTCTTCGCACCCACAAGCAGCGTTTACACTACGCAAGCTAACTACCTCATATATCTCGCTGCTAGTTATCTTGTTGCTTTACCGGACTGTGCCGTTGTTCTGTAAGAGTCCTATACAGCATTTGAGGTACGGTAGCAGGCAGGTGATAAGGCGCCCGCCTGCTTGCCTTGTAACCAACGTTGCAGCGTGCTAGCAGAACGCTTTTATCTAAGAAACTACTAAACGTGTTTCTAATGTTAGCATTTACGAAAAGAAAACATACACTTCAAGCGACCCCGGAATAGTAGTTTTAAAACATCACGTTTATTAGAAAGACCATTCCAGAGCACCTCAAAATGGCTAAAAACGGCTTTTTCAATCTATTATATCCAAACAACTACTGAAGGGATTCTTGTGAAACTACAATAGAGAGGTGTATTGGACGTTACTTAAAACTTCCCACCAACAAAAAGATGGCGTCATCACTGAAAGTGTCAATCAGGCGAGTGTCCTACGATACCACTGCACGCCATTTCAGTGCCTTGCGGTAGAGGCGATACCGCGCCAGATGAGCCGGTCAACATCGCCCTTGGCGCCGTGCCTCACTCACACTAACACACGGCCTCCAGGCGGACGCCATAAGGGCTAGACTGGCACGTGCTCCAACAACTGTATTGCCTTCATATGCGGGGCGCGAAAACGGCGCGCAGTCTTTTGGTCGTTGGCTCTTTCCTTTGCGACTTTAATCGGTGTCCCTACTATTTTATTTACGGAAAGTGCGTAGTTAGGTCCGTCATAAAAAGCAGTTTTTAGCCATTTTGAGAGGCCTGAAAGTCAGGTTTCTAACAAGTGAAAAGAATACACTTGACCTCCCACAACACCGCCCATGTGTCAGGCAAGGACTTTTCTTAAAGGGAATGGTGTGCTGCCATCTTTAATTTAGAGTATTTTCGTAGTTACAAGCATTCCTGAAGACATATCAACATTTTTGACATTTCATACTCTAAATGATAACACTTTTTCGCATTGTCAGACAATAAATTACATCCATATTATCTAGGAATGTAAAAATGTGTAGTGGACTAATATTTAGAGCATGAAATGTCAACAACGTTTATACGTTTTTGTGAATTCTTGTAGCAGGGAAATATTTTAAATTAATGGCCATGTGTTTTTCACTTTTTGTATTGCATTTGCACTTTTAGGGCTGCAATGAGACTAGCAAGTTAAGAATATAAAAAAAAACTGGCACTTGATTGTACTGTAGCACAAGGTAGGCCTCAATAGAATTCATGCTGTAATAGCAAAGTTAAGATTTTTTTTTCCAAAACTTCAAAAGTGTGAAAAGTAAAATAATTTAGTTTGGCCAATGATGCCTTGCCGTAAATATCAACTGCACACAGTAATTGTAAACTGGTGTTTATAAATAGGTCAGAGACATATTGACTTAATTAAAAAATTATATTGTTTTGTGGTGGTCATCTGAGCTTGGGTGGTGGAATAAAATGTGCCCCTTATCACCCATTCTCTTTTTTCTGCAACTCTGCACTTTCTTATTCTTTCCCAGACATTGTTCTTGCAGTTAGCATTTCCATTGTTAAGTCTTCATAGGTCTCAACATTTCTAGCTTTTCCTTTTGACTCCTACCTATAGGAAAATTTGGCTGGGGTATTCCATTAGGAACATTGTGTCTGACCTTTCTTTTCAACATTGTTTATTGTTTGAAATATTTCTCGGAAACACCTGAGAAATGTGTACTTCACGTGCAAGTATCTGAGTTTACATTATTATGTGATGTTGGGTTTTTCTCTGTAAATTGTTTGTATAAAATGTATACAAAGAATTGTAGTTAGTGCAAGGACATAAAATACATTACTGGTTATAGGCATTTTAATTATAGTTTGACATTGGTGTATTGTTACGTATGTTAATTAATACTTAAAATATGTGACTGCAGCTATTTAATGTCACACGATTTAAATAACTGCTGATTTTGATTTTTCATTGTGTGTTAGTTTTTTTCCCAATTAGTTGTTAGTATCAAAATTTAATTTTAGTGAAAGTATATGCAGCTCATTGCAGATTATAGGCATTTTTAATTTCATTTTGACACAGGTGTACTTGTTTCATAAGTTAATATTTAGAATATTCAACTGCAACAATTTATTGTTGCACAGTTTAAATGACTGAAGAGTTTGATTTTACTATATACATACTAACAATATAAGCACCGTAAATTTTCTTCCTATTTGAAGCAATTGTTATTATTTCTTAAAAGTGCTGCTGTTATTAGGCTGTAATATGGTGTTTGATTTTAAAATATCATGACTGGTAATGGGTGTAGAGTTCTGTATTGCTTTTAAAACATGCTGTACTTTGTCCATTGCTTGTAGTGTTTTTTATATGTAGTCATTTATCAAAGCAGTAATTTATTTGTTTATTTTAAAGATTTAAGACTTTTTAACTTTTCTGCATTTTCATTTCGAATAGTGTCATCATTGTGAATATAATTGTTAAGTATAATGTCTAGTCTCACCTTACGTAATAGTACGACTGCGAGTTTTCATTGAGGGATGGTTATGAGCATCACATAATATCAGTTTGTTCGGTAGACATGTCATGATGTGTGTTTGTTGTTACAGGAGGGAAAGGCTGGCAGAACACCGCTGTATCTCGCTATAGAGTATGCCATACCACGTGTAATCAACTTCCTCATCAATGAATGCCCCCTGAACTTGGAAGCTACAACATATTCAGGTCACACAGCATACCAGCTTGCTTCCTGCCTGGATGCTAGCCTCGCACGCTTTCTCGTCGCCAAGGGGGCAGTGTCCCAGGGTGCGGTCAGCTCGGAGGACTCCTCAGACTCGGAGTTCAGCGATGATGAGGTGAGGACGTGATAACATCGGTGCAGTTGAAGCATCCCTTACTTTCGCTTCCTTTCTAAACTGGCAGCTGTGTGACGCACACTAACAAAGCCAAAACGCTCTGCATTTTTGTGTTGAGAGGCAGGGTTGGACGCCACCTGTGTTGTATTGTGTTTCTTGTGGTGCTGGTGTGTTTACTCTTTCCATATAAGAGTGTGCCCCGAAGACAGTGAATAATTGTTTGTTTTCGTGTCTCGTAGATGTTCGGCCAGAGGTCATCGTATCAGTTTTTCGCGAGTCACTTGGTGAACGGAGGAGCAATTGACATCGGTGCTTGAGTTGAAATACTCGTGAAGCGTAGTGGTGATGTGTGAAAATGACTTCATATTTGGGAGATACTGTGTTTTTGCAAGTGTCCTAAAAAGAAGAATTTGTTGTTTATTTATTTTTTTTCTTTACAAAGACAGTTCAAGAATTCGTCACTGTATTGGCATTGTTGACAAGAAAAATGTTGTGCATTCATGTTAGAACTCTCAATTGCGAGTTTATGTTAACGTTGATTTATGTTGAATGTAACATGGACATTACGATGAGGAATGTGGTATGTGCATTGGAGTATTGTTAATGTTTGTTGTAATATGTTACCTAAGGTCTTGTAGTAGGCAATTTGGCTCTGATTGCACACAAAAAAATCACTGAAACATTTTTTCTGCTGAATGTGCCAAAAATGTTTATGTAATTGCATGGTTATTGTATTTTATGTAATTTTTAAATGTTTAACGTAAGTTGTTAATTGATCTGCTTGATCAAAATTGTGAATTGTAAATATTGTATAAAGTATAACATTTTAACAAGTAGTTCATACTAAATTATGTATTTTTTAACTACTCTGTTAAATGGCATTTGGTACAGCAGCAAATGTTTCTCATATGATGACACATTGTCACACTGTTACCGTAACAAGTTTTCATGTACAGTTTTCGTATTGTCAAGATTATGGATCTTGATAAGAAAAACAAAGACTGCATGTTGAAATCTGTAGCATTTATATGTAGATTATGAATAAATTATGTTTTTTTACAAAACTATTACAAAATGTGGTTTTATTTTGCAATCAATTACTGTAAGTTCTATAAAATTGGTTTTATTAATTAAAACTTAGGAATTTGATTTTTGGTTTATTTAATTGAACGTTGTCTGAAGGATTTTAACAGTATCTAATGTTACTCAATGTCTTTGGACTGTTTTATACCCAACTATTGTTGCAGTTAAGTTCTAGTATGAGAAAGTGTAATACTTTTTTTTTCCTTCTTTCTTTTTCTTACAGGATTTATATTTCGATACTACAGTAATGTTTTTATTTCAGTAAAATTTTAATTCCGTGTTTATGTTTAGAGACCCGCATACAAATGCTATCTCAATTGTATGTTAACAACAATTTGCTTTTGACTGTCTGAAAATTTATTCTCGTTTGAAGATCTGTCAACTTGATTACATAAATATTGAATATATTTTTTAACTTGTGTACAAATAAAATGCAGAAACATTTTCTGCTGGTGTTGATATTTATATCAGTTTGTAAGCATGATACATAAGTTGATAGAAAGTGGTTTTGTGACGTTTGTCCTCGTCATTGAATTATACGTCTTCTTTGTTTCACACTCCCTTGGGTAGCTATATGTTGGCGGGAGAATTTGTATGCTGCAATGTTATTGCTTCGTGACAGATATGAATGCAGCTTATCGTTCTCCACATGAAATGTGTACCATTAAATATGTAAGAGAAACAAATAAATTGTAATTATTCCTTCTCTGTTAAGCAGTTCTACTCTCATTGATTGTTAACTTTATAACTTAAGCTTTTTTGGCTTCATCCATTTTTTTGTTCAGTTATCAATACATTTACACCAAAGCTTAGGTTATTGAAGTAATTGCAGTAGTGTGAAGTAGGCTGAATAACAAATAGTTGGGCTGTCTCCAGTGTACCTCAATTTCTGCATTGTACAAATTCAAGATTTTATTTGTGATTTACGTGCATCTTTAAAGGTTTCCTAAAAATTGTGCATGCATGTGTGGTGGTAGTTGAAGAAATTGTAGTGTTTGGTGGCTCTTGGTCTGTCGGATGTGTCCTGTACCTGGCTAGTTATTAAAAATGAACTGTGAATCTCCAGATCACCATTAATTAACAAGTGTCATTGTATTAGCAAACTTCATTCCTTGTTAATGTTGTTTATGTGTGAAACTATGCTTGAACAACAGTTTAACGTTGATAAGTGATCAGTCTGTACAAGGTAAGTTCTGTAAGAAATGTTAATTGGTGTGGAAGGAATACCTCATTTAGAGAGCCAAGTATGCTCTGTATGGTGTCTTCTGAGGAACATGTGTTGCCAACCCCTTTATTGAGTTACGGATCATGTTCCTCGAGGAGGCATGTAGCACTTGTGTGTTTTAAAATGTAACTCAATGTCAGATGAGCATGTGATGATGAAGAAATTCTTAAAACAAAATGGAAATTTGTTACACTAGCAAGAGATAAATTTTAATGTATTACTCTGATGTGGGCGGGACCATATTTTTAATGGGGGTGATACAGTGTATAGCCAGATATAATGTTCTCGTATATCTGGCAACTCTGCTCGGGGTAGGCAGATGTGAGCTGTTACTGCTTTGTGATGTTTGACCCTGAAATGTCTGTGTTGGAGTGTTTCGCAGGATCTGCATACAGTTGTGGAATAAGTACTTAAATAAATTTTCACCTTGTATTCTGGTTTTCACTGTGTCAAGATCATCTTCGGAGCTCAGCTTTTGGCTAATTTTGAGAATTTATTTAAGTTTCCTTTCATAGCTTTCATTTTAATGTAATTAGCAAAGAAAAATTAATTTTTAATTATTTTGGCATGTACTGTATCTGCAAGGTCTTTGTTGAAAAAAAAAAGAAGTAAATAAATCTTCTCGTATGCTGGAATCAAGCTGTAGAAAAAAATATTTATCTCGATTGCGGTGGCGTACTGATTAACTGATTATAGTTTTTACTACACTGCAGTATGTAGTTAGAGCCACTACGACACTTAATCTCTCAAAAAACTGCTAGGCTACAGTTTGGTAAGTCAGGGGCGTCATTTCAGGTTTTTCCAGGGGGGGGGGGCAAGATTTTGTTTTCTGACGACAGTGACCTCGTTGCATCTTTTTTATTAATTAAGCATGTATAAATTAGATACTTTAATAATAAAACTTCAGTTTTATGTCCTTAAGTTAGCATTATTTACATTTAAAAATACAAAAACTATATTTATACACACAAAATTCCAAATCCACGGGGGGGGGGCATTTGGACCCCCCTGTAGCCCCAAATGACGCCCCTGTGGTAAGTAGTATTCCATATTTAGGAAATTACATCCCAAACGTGTTAATCTAGAACTACAATCTCACATTTCCATTTGCTGAAATTTGGTCAACTTGAAGGGTGACATTTTTATATGCAAAGGACTTGTGAGCATGAATTATAAGACATTCAATGTGTGTATTTTCTGTTTGAATGTTATGATTGAAGAAGAATACCTATTTTTTTGTTGTAGACTTTCACAATAAAAGATACAAGGAATGGAAAATTCCTAACTTATTTTAAAGTACAATAACAATTTTAATAGATGTTAGGTAGATTTTTTACTTTTTTTTTTTTTTAAAGTCACTGTAGCATAGTGGATGTAGCATGCATTCTTCACCTGTATTCAAGCAACATTTCTATACCTTGGTGACGTGAAGGTTGTAGAAATATGGGGTACAAAACAACCTCAAAGTTGGGAGGTGTGCATAATCACTATGATAATCGCAAAACATTTTTTATTTGAATCTCTAGTCCATCCTTTGAACAGTGGTCTAAATGTTCTGTTGCACTGGAAAAAAGTACAATACTGCAATTTATGTAACCTAATGAAGAATATTAATAACTGAAACATTGAGTACTGTAGACCATAGTTACTTTAATGTCGCAGCGTGTTATGACTACGCACAAATAAGCGTTTCAAACTCTTCTAACCACCATGGGAGAGTACATATTCTCGGACAAATACTTTAACTCTCTTCTAATGATAAGAGTGTAATTTAATTGTACATGTTATGTCTTGCTTACTTTTCTCTTTTTCTGACACATATGTATGAACACATTTACAAACACAAAATTTCTTTCTGACTGCAAAGGTAGTGTGAATTAATAAAATAATGTAATACTGGTCAACAAATGCCCATGTGGACTGGCATATCAGCTGTTGTGTAAAAACATCTATCCAGATTGGTCAGATCTGGTACAAATTAATTTTCCACATGAGTTTGGTGTAAGTTTTTTTTAGTAAAATAAACGTAAGTCTGTATCAAAAGTACATATAGAGAGCGCGGAGTAATTTTGTTTGCTGTGTTTTTGCGTGAAGGTGTGTGGTTTCGAGTTGTCGAAGGCATAGTCTTCTGATTGACAAGGGGGGAGGGTCTTTAGTAATGATCACTCAAGGAATAGTTTTTAATTTGTCAGCTTTAGGTATAATGCTATAGCCATGCATTTTTCTTTTGTACAGTAAAAACTATCTCTCAATGGTCTTCTTTTTTTTTTTTTCTCTCCTGGGTTTTTTTTACTTAGGTTAAATGAAAGTAATAGGCGTATATGGTTTCATATAAATGAACGTTATATTCCAAGCTAAGCAGATCCTGCATTCACAAGTCATTCGTTCTGACAGTAACGAAAAAAGAAAGCTTGTTAGTCACATTGCAGTATGTATAATTAGTCTGAATGATTCAGTTTCCAATTTTTCTTACAGAACTTCTCACAGAACTTGTTTTTAGACACGGCTTGAGAGTGGTGCTATGTATGCATTATTTTCACAGCTGTTAGTGTGCCTTTCCTAGACTATGTTGTGACCTGAACAGAACTAATAAAAGACATTGTAACCAAATAGGTATTAGCTATGTATTTCTATATGCCTGTGTAGAAGCTATGCAAGTGCAAAGTACCTATTAACCAGTGCTATTTTTATGAAATATGAAATTGTTTGTGAAGTTGTAAGCTGTTAATAAAATGTGAGTGTAGAGCTTTGGTATTTTCATTTTAAACAATTTATCATTCCCTTTTCTGCATTGTCTTTTTTTTATATATAATATTTGCTTTCTGGGTTTGACTCGCATTGCCTGCGATGCTGCTCGAACCCAGAAGCCTAGTAAAACATGAAGATTACATGATAATTTGTATTTCATTTCTTAATTTAGTAACTGTATTGAAAATAGTCCATATACCTTCAAACAAAATGCAGCAAATTAAATTTCTGTAATATTCTTTGGTGGTAATTACAATTAAAACGGAAAGAGTTGTGCACAGGTACTCACAGGATGGTACTTGCAGATAGAAACACACACACATAGGACAAACACATTTCTCTGCAGACGCGCGGTCACAACGTTGTGAAATGTGTTCGTCCTGTGTGTGTGTTTCTATCTGCAAGTACCATCCTGTGAGGTCTTGTGCACAACTCTTTCTGTTTTAATTGTAATTAGTAGCCTAGCGGCCTTTCCCGCCATTATTCTTTGGTGGTAGGTATTGTTGGGTAATAAAACACTTTGGTCAAAATGTACATTGCAGATGGAGAGCTAAATTTTCTACACATATGGAGAGAGACTGAATCTTATCTTGTTTTAAAGGAAATTTTCACAGGAAATGTGTCATAAGTGACATAGGCACGTGGATGCTCTTGTTACAAAATAAAAATTCCTGTAAAATAGGACGAGGAGGTTCAGTGGTAAAGTCCTCAGACCACTTGCCTCTGTCTGCTCCCTTTCCCCTTCACGTTCCACTCCTGCTCAATAATTTGAGATTGATTCCTTCATGAGTTTGTCCAGATTAACATGTATGCGAAACACAGCAGACTTTGCGGTTGCTTGTTAGGTTTTCTTGGGATACGGATTTCTCCGTTATCTCTTAGCCAGCGGCCGCAGTTGGTGAACTGGCCTCCTACCAAGACGATCTGGGTTTGATTCCCATGGGGTTGGTCCCTCGATTTTTGCATGATTGATGATGCATAGTCAGCAGGTTTACTCTGCGATTTCATGTTCCACCGTTCTCTTATTCCAGTGCTGCTCCATACCAAATTATGACCTTTCACCAGCACTTAAAACCTAGATGTTAAGTGCTGACCAAAATCAATTCAATTCTTAACTAGCCTTATATCATCATGAGTGCTAGAGATCTCAATATTAAGTGCCGACCAAACACTGTGTATATGTATATTGGGTGTCCAAAAACAAACTCATAATAAGCACACCATGCGAATCCTGGGCTAAATTAAAAACGAAAATGTCGGTGGCAAAATGTTGTACGAGAACATTTTACATGCACTATGTGGCAACATAGCACAGTAGTTAGTCCCCTCTTGAGCTTCACAGATATCTTATTTGCTACTACTGTTCTGACCTGCGTATTATGGGTGCAGGTTAAAATCCCGAGCAGTCCGAACATGATTCTATGTTTATTTGACACTATAAAATAATACCTGGACTTGGAGCGAAAGAGAGTACTTTCTCCTTGCAGTGTTGCCACATTGTGCATGTAAAATGTCTTCATTCAACATTTTGCCCATGATTTGTGTGGTGTGCTTGTTATGCAGTTGTTTCTGAACACCCTGTGTTCCATTGTATGGAATTGTGTAAATAATACTCACAGTTCTTGTCAAATGCAAATACGAAACAAAAATCACTGTGGAATTTTGGTTATCATGGTGTATCACTGGCATGAAGTACATGCAAGTGTAATAGAGAAGAGATGGGGTAGAACTGTTGAAAGGGTGGTTAAGATAGTTAGGCTGCTCCAAGCACTTGTTTTCGTGAACACGTGTATCAGTTGAGGCTAGTGCAATCTGCAGCTGGCAGGGTAATTGGACACAGCTTTGTACATCTGTTGCTACAGATCCTGTTACCAGCTGCTGACAAATGCAAGTATGCAGTTTTTTTTATCACAACTAACCTTTTGATGCACTTGGTCCTTGCGTGGAAATAGCAGAGGCGTTTTCTTTCAACAGATACTGCATCTCTTGCCACAGGCCAGCTTTCCTTTGCAAAACTCTATCCAGCAATTGAGCGCTAATCGTAATAAACTATTCACACATTGCTGCATTATTTCTTACTAGGTTTGATACCTGCATATAAATTACTGTAATACCTGTAAAGAACTGGTAATTTTAAGAAACATGGATTATTGATATGACAATACCTAAATTTTAGTTGAAGTTCTGTAAACAATTGACTACAATTTTTAAAAAAATAGTTCAAACTTAATTTGTAGCTAAGTCTGTACCAAGTACACTTTTAAAAAAGTTAAAATTGAAATTTAAAAAAAATGTTATATTAATAAAATGTATTACCAAAGAATATTGCTTTTTGATTATGAAAATAAGAATATGGTATTGTGAACACCATCATTAAATAATGTTATCCCATTTGATTTTGAAAATAATAAATCTAACGACAGAGTTGATAATGGAGTTCATTGAGAAAGTCTTTGATAAGTTTGGACAATCACCAAGAAGAGTAAGGTTAATTTTTAAGGAATGAACTTGTGAAAATATAGAAACGTAGTTCGCTTCATAGCTCTAAGGAAAAAGTGTTTAATTCCATGGTTATGAAATCAGTATTCAGCAGTGGCGGCTCATGGGTTGCCAGGTAGGGCTACAGTTGCCATGGGCTGTACAGGGTTGTGCGCTGGTTGACTCTACAGCCACTGACACGCTGTTACTACTGAGTGATCACAACAGATCTAGTAGCCGGCAAATATTTCATGGTCGTTGGTCTACGGCGCGTTTATCAAGAGTGTACAGTTCCGACTATGTGCAGCCCCACCTGGCAACAACCCACGAGCCGCTACTGGTATTCAGGGGAATTGTTTTATGATGCATAAACGTACAGTAAAGTATAAATTTGTATAATTTTATTTGTATTAAAACTCCATTGCAATAAGTAATAGTAAAGAAGGGCATTATAGAAAACTATTTTGTAAATGATGGCAACCAAAACAGTAGTTTCAAGCTTTTATAATGTGCGCGAAGACATTTACAAAAATGTTCGCTTTTCATTCCCTGAACAAAAAGGCAAATCATTAAAATAATTTAAGTTAACTTAAGAATCATAAAAAATACGTAGACATGAACATCAGTCAATAAAACTAAGGTAAACAAGGGTGTCCGAATCCACATAAACACGCTTCTCCTCAAAGTTGACAAGGACTCGTGTCCGAATCCACGATTCTCCTCGAAGTTGACAAGGACTCGGGTCCGAATCCACAAAAACACGCTTCTCCTCGAAGTGGACAAGGGCTCGTGAGGAATTACTGGACACAAAGGGCTCAAGGATAAGTTGTCAAGGGCACATTACAACTAAGAAACCAGAACACATTTGCGAACATTTTCCCTCATCCATCACCAACAAAATTGAACGAAACTAAAGAAGCAACCAATGACTAGGGACAGGAAAATTTCGCGAATTCAATGGCCTGCATGTTAAAATCAACTTTCCTATGCAGACTCAAGCAATGACCATTTGACCACTACCTGCTACTCACTGGAACAGCAGACAATGAACGAATAGACGGGGCTTGAGCATGCATAGGACAATCGCAAAATTTTCCTGTCCCTACTAATGACGTTTGGAGGTGGGCTGACCAGGGGCGTAACCAGAATTTTTTGCTAAACAAAAAGGGAGGGGGGGGGATATTTTTGCTGCAATGTACTATATACATATCCCTACACACAGGCACAGAATAAACATGGATTTTGTTTGCCTGGAATTATTGCAGTTAAATTTATTTAATAGACACTACTAAAAGACAGTTTAGAGAGAAATTTTGTTGGAACTTGATGAAGTTCGAGGAGGAAAGGGGGAATGCCTCACTGGCTTCGCCGCTGCGGGTGACGCATGAGGAAGGCAGAAGACGAATCACAAGGGTTTGTCGCACGCACCTTGCAGTACGCGTGCTGCTACGCGCAGTGTTTCCCTGTGCGTCGTTGCCCGTGGTGTCTTCCCCATGCGTAACTTCCACGTGACGCGGCACGCACTTCGTGCCGCGTGTCCGCTTCCTTCTGTCACCCCTACCACCTCCCAATTCAACAGACTTTATTGCTGACGGCCACTGATCGGGGATACGTCTAGCACGGACGTGTTGGCAACGCCGCGCGCCGTGCAGTAGCGGGATGGATCTACCAGTGCTTGGGACATAATCAGGGGCGTAGCCAACAATTTCTTTCGGAGGGGGGAATATTACCCATACCCAACTGGTATGTGTGGGAGGGGGGGGAGGGAGTCCGGGGGTCCTCACCTGGAAAATTTTGGTTTTTTTAAGATGAGGAATGGTGCTATTTTAGAACTTTGCGAAACAAAAATGTAATATGCCACTTTAAGAAATTTTAATAATTTTAAGGATAAATAGTGGTTAAATAGTGAAAACCTCGTCATGATATATTAATTTCAGGGGGGGGGGTTATATCCCCCTTTTAACTACGCCCCTGGAGATATTCCTGTTGAGAGCATGGGCGTAATTTGAGCATTTTGATTGGGGTGGCAAGAATTACTAGACATAAAAGATTTGAAAAAAAAAAAAGTGGAAATCGAACAGCTTCCGTCAAAATTATGTATACACTTTTGTATGGATTATTTTATACAATTAGCTAAATTAAAAAATAGTATAATGGAAAATCCATACATAAAATTGTATTCCTAAGTAGATAGATTTAGGGGCTTCTGGGACAGCGGGTTGCGGGTGTGGATTGGTGGATTCGCGCCGCCATCTTGTTTCCGGCCGCCATCTTGTTTCCGGCGGCCATCTTGTTTCCGGTCGCCATCTTGGATTACGTCACTTTCAAAATTTTCCAAAATTTCCCAAAATTTAAAAAATTTCCAAAAATTAAAAAAAAATCT